>VKOC01019234.1:0-64013 GCA_009364415.1 Spea multiplicata | reverse complement strand
TCCTGGCCATGTTGCTTGTAACTGTATGTTTCTGTAAAATTCCCAAATTCTCCTTTTTTGGAGCCTTTGATATTCCGCTCCAATAATTTTTTCCTCCCCACTCAGTCCCTTTAAGCCAAGCTGCTTGTTAAAAAGGCTGTGATAACTCCTCTTATACACATTCGTGATTTGAACAGGTGCAGATATCAAATATCCAAGCGGCAGGAACACTTGTTCAATAAACTGCGCACGAAGAAATTAACCCTTTCCCTCCTTCCTTTTTATTCTCTAATTGTGCTTCGTATGGCGATTTAAAACCTTCCGGGTCTTTTGTGTCTCCCTATTCTTGGGTGGTAGATAAGTGGAACAGGCTCCCAGCAGAAGTGGTAGATGCTAATAAAGTAAGGGAATTTAAACATGCATGGGATAGGCGTACGGCTCCTGAAGTTTAATCCACGGTGAACCCTTTCTAATGCCTGCTATTGTGGCATCCGATTCACAGAAATGTAGAATTTGAAGGTATTTACCTATAACTGTTCACCCAATACCCTGGAGATTGGAATATATTTAGGATGGTTTTATATATGTTTAATGCCATCATCGCTGGAATAATACCACCCCTCCTGGGAGGCTATTCCATCTATCTACCACATTCTAAGTAATAATAAAACATTTTTACCACCATTTTTCATGTTTCTGTAGTAAATATGAGCACAATTTGTAATGTCTGCCTCCAGCATGTACAAAAAAAACGCATCAATGCGTATTTCAAAGTTAAGAATTATATATAATATAGAATTAATTACTGATTTTTTTTTAATATATATATATATTTTTCAAATTATTTGTATTTTTACATTTTTAAGCAGTAATGATATTTACAGGTTAGCGCCACAACTAATAATCTAATTTCTAAGAGACAGCCTGGCAACCTCCATACCTCCATATAGTACCCTATACGCTATATAAATAAAATTAATAATAATATATAACCCTATGCGAGACTAATGGCAAAATCACCCTATTAACTCAGATTTCGCACCCGTAACACACGATACAACCGATCAGCACAAACTCAACACAGAGCTCTACACAGAGCCACGTCTCACGTGTTCCATAAACGTTAATATTACTCACTAAATCATTGTGCGTTGGGGCTTCTTTTCCGAAAGACCCCCTCTGCCTCATTGTAAGAAGCTTCTCTTGCCCAAATGCCCCTCTGCGAGCCGCCCCAGTCAGATCATGTGAGGATTGCCCAGAACTGTGGAGGAAATCCTCTTCTTTTGTGTTCCTCTAGCTGGATAACAAAGAAATGTTTTTTTTTGGGGATGATCACATTGTGGTCAGCAGGAGCCAACCTATTGTCCCAAAATTCACTAACCGTGAGCATTTAAAGGAACAGAGCGAGTGGAAATCAGCCGTCCGCAGACACCGGTGTCCGTGACAAGGCTCGTGGAAGCCATTATTTCATTTAATGCCCTTCAGAAGGAATGTTACTGCCCCCCCCGGGGGCTCTGGAATAAGCCAATGATGTTTATAGGAGGAAGGCAAAATCTACGTTATATATATATAGGGTATACAGATCAGCTGCTGTTAAAAAGCGCCCCAGTGTAACGGGCAGCAGGCAACAGGGCAAACAATGCTAACAAATCTTCCTGCCAAAATACAGTGGGGGTCTTGTCAAGATCCAACAGAGACACACACACACACACATATTCTAACATACACTCACTCTAACACACACTCGCTCTAACACACACACATCCCCTAACACACACTCTCACACTAACACACACTCGCTCTAACACACACACACACTATTCTAACACACACTCTCACTCTAAACACATACACTCGCTCTAACACACACACAATCCTCTAACCACACACTCTCACTCTAACACACACACTCTCACTCTAACACACTCACTCTAACACACACATCCTCTAACACACATACTCCCACTCTAACACACAACACATACTCTAACACACACACACACACACACACACACTAACACACACACACACTTGGGGCAGAAAGACATCTTTATCTTCCTGTGTAATCCAGCCGGTGAATCATGTGTGCTCTTCAACTTGTAACAAACCTGATGATTGCACATGACATCAGCGTGACATCACTGTCATGAATGACAGCTGAAAATCGGGTACTGAGTCACCTGTTCGTAAGGCTCAAGCTCTTATAAAGTAAGATGTCCCAGCATGGCCCAGCGGAGACATCCACTGTATAGACTCCCGCATCCGTGTCTCTCTAGATCTGGAATTAGACGTCCCGGCCTTTTCCCAGCCAGACTTTTTAGCTCAGTTCTCTCTCTTTTCAGCTATTTTTATATTGAACGCCCACAGCGTGTGACTCACAGATGGTTTTCGCCGACACAATCGCAAAACCATTTAAAATTCATTCCTTGTGGTTCATAAAAACTCCTCTGAAGGGAAGCTAGGCACAAATAAAGACCGTATTCTCAGCCGCTGCGGGCAAAGAGATCGTTTCACAAAGGAGCCTTTTAAATCAGGACCCGCCAAACGCTCTGTGGCACGAACCCGCTCGTCACGTGGAGCCCCCTCCATAATCAACACAGAAGGAGGGTGGTAGGCGTACTGGTCCCAGTTACTTCTTTTCAAAATCTATCCTGGAACCAAGTCCCCCACCGAGTCTCCCACTCCTACTTACAGGGACACTCTAATACATATAATAGCCAAGGCCCCCCACGTTATTTCCGGGGTGTCCCTTTCCTTGCCTACAAGGCTCCTTGGCTTGCAGGAGATGGGGTCAGCTGAACACTTCTCCTGCTGCCTGCCCCCGCGTGATGGACTTACCGTCCGCCAGCTCCAGCGCCTTCTCAGCGAGGGTTCTGAGACCCCTTCTGCACCATTCGGCCCATCTAGTCTGCCCAGCCACCGTGACCAGCTCCTACTACTTCAACCGCAGAAACCTGACCATGACAGTGGTGTTGAGCTGCAGCTTCTCCTAAAAGTCAGTTGTGTTTTTTTTGAGGAGGAGGATGTGTGGGACACTTCAATGCCCTTTAAACAAAACAAAAAAAAATTTTTTTGGTCCCGACTACATGATTTGGGTTTATTTGCCTGGAACAAATGTAACATTTGGGGTCGGTTTATTTATTTAGCTTCCAGGTCCCACTCATGGAGGATATAACCCTCAGTAGTCGTTCCCATGAGGAATCCAAGTGCATACTCCGATTGTGTAACTTAGTAACAATTTGTTTCTTATGTATTTTCCAATGGTCTCATTTCACACGTTTTGCAAAACCCCTAATAAGCTTTTTATTTGCAAGAATAAAAAAAAATTGTCAGGATTTTTTTTTTGTTAAGTTACTTCAAAAGGGAAGAAAAAGGAGTGAGAGACAAAGATTGATAATCGTAGAATTAGAATCAGGTAATTACCAAAAATCCCAGATACCGTGTGAAAAATATTAATTATTTTATTGGAAAAACTACATGCACGGCTACGACAAACATTAAAAAAAAAATACATATATATAATATATATTTGTTACAAAAACATACAATTCCTGAGGCTTTCTGAACAAATGTACCTTATTGCAGATTTGTGCTGTATATTGTAACCCTTGCAGTGCCAGGGCTGTGACGTATACCATCTGGCTCTCAAGGGGTTAAACAGTAATTCAGACCTGATTAATAATAAAAGCTAAAGGTTTGCGATTTTTATTCCGTCCCTGTGTATTAGTCTGCGGTTCTACCGGCTACCAAAAGAATAACAATATTGGTAAAAAGAACAAATTTCAATTAAGTTCTTAGAAATGTGTAATAATGGATCTAAATGTTACCCGGCTAGAGGGGACTTCATGGGTTTGTTAGTATACGACCTACAGCGGCGTTGTCCAAGTTGTGGCTATGGAGGGCCACCAATCACTTGGAAAACAAGGTCAGCGGGCCATATACAAGGAGACGAAATCATGCAATATCACAACCTATGGGCCTTGCCTCATCAATAACAGCATTTGCCGAGACCATTGGTTGGACGGCAGCGGTCTGAAGAGTGGTTCAAGTTTTCAAGCCATTTGCAACAAGGTGGCTTCGGATAAAAGGTTTGAGATAGATCACGTTACATTCAGTTATCGGCAGGTGGTGTTGATGAATATCCGTTCAGTAGGTTCTGTCATTTAGAATGTTCGTTACTTGGGAACCCATAATCAGTCTTCAAATCCCAAGTCAAGTTTTACACAGCAAGCAACGCCATTTCCCTGCCTTCAGGGTCCAGGCCATTCCCTATTAACTTTTTAGCCCATTTATGGAGACGGCTATACAGCGGGTACCCTTTATTTTCCCGATACAAGTAAACCCCAGTAATTTCGTTCCACTGAGGACTCGGTTGGGCCTCTTCCACTCGGTACTCATTGACAAGTTCCTTCTCCTCCTTATCCAGAGCCACAAAGCCAAAGAATTGCTTGACGTTACTGGCAGCCAGGATCTTGGCGTGGACCTCCGCCGTCCGATGAAAGAGATCCTTTTCGCAGGTCCGGTACTGCGACCAGTAAGCCTCCTGATGGTAACTCATCGGCGAACAGCAATGCTGCAAACACTTCAGCAAAAATATGGTTGACGCAATTACAGCGATCATTATCCAACCGAGGAACTACGAGAGCAAAGAAAAAGGATTAGATTAACTCGGAATGAAGACCAACGTAACATCTTTCATCATATGTTCTTTCTGCATTCCTGGTAACATTCTTTGCTTAAAAAAATAAAGATTACCCATTGTAATCTCAACTTTTCTATTTAAAATTATGTTAATTAAGATTAAAACCTGCTTTAATTATCATCTGGAGATGAAGCTTTGAGTCCCAAGACTCTAGCTCTTGTCATACATCAATGAACTAACAAAGCGCATCCCATATGATACAATGTTTAGCTGTCAGTCGATGACATATATCTCCTGTGGTTAATTTATTCAGCGTACCCTCGTCTAATGTTATTTGCTGCTGGAATCAGGGCATGGGGTGGGAGAAATCCCCAACATGATGGAGATGGGGGAAATAATGCACTATTGTATATAATATAAGAGTTAAAACTAAGTCACCTGTGATTCATACTTCAATCTTCTTACTGCTTCTTCTCTAAAGGGCAGGACAACTTCCGGGGCATCTTTGCAGGGGATCCTTGCCAAAATGTCTGGTCCGTAGAGCGTATTAACATCTGAAAACGTGAAAGGATCGAGGAATTCACTTCTGGCGCACACGTAGGCTTCTCCACGTAATAGTGAAATCACAGACCACGTAATGGGGGCCACCACTGCCCTTCCGACAATGGATCCAAATAATAAGAAAGTCGCCGGAGCCGAGCAGTTCTTCAGCCCTCTCTTTCGACATTCTGCGACCATATTCCACGTGTGGTTATTTAGAATGATCCCGACGAGGAACAAGACGAGAGCAGGGACGCCGATGGCAGCCAGTCCGTACAGATAGTTTCTTTCCGGAGAACACGGACAATGGAACGCCACCACCGAGAAAAGTTCTTGACTGCCCACGGTTCCCAAGGCAATCAGCCCGTTAAATATCATAACATCCCGGCTTTTGAAGAACAAAGCAAAGAATTTCAAGTTCTCGGATATTATGGAAGCCATTTTCGCTCTTTGGTTTTAGAGTCCAACGGTTTTCAGGAAAATCTTTACGCTGAAAGAAAAAGAAAGAAAGCTTTAAAGTTGTGTTCCCCTTTCCCACTCCGTTAGTTATACTCAGAAAAGTCTGACATTCTATGATCTGCTTCTACTTCATTTATAACCAAGATGTTACCCTCAACTTCCTTAGTTACTCTGTTTCCGGTTGATTTCTGCCTCTAGACAGTAATATAGAAAGTGTAACATAAAAAAGTATATTAACTATAGCATTTGGTACATGAAGCTGTGCAAAAGGACCACCGGTTTTCACGAGAGTCCCCACCAGTGGTACCCACCAGTGCTCCACAGCTCTAGGTATTCAGGGTCTGGGAGCAGAACAAGGAAAACATTCCATGATATCTTTGTCTTAGATCAACTTTAGTACCAATTTAGGATAACAAAGCTAAAGCTAAAACCAGGGACAATCAAGACAACTTGGTCTGGCAGGCTGGCGTCCACAAACTGAGCTGGACTCTAGTTCTACTAAAGCTTTTCTAGTTCCCCTACCTTTACTGGGGCTCAAGGACGAGAACCAGATTAGGGTCCCCATCCCTACATACAACAGAGGGGTCATCAGATAGTACGTGTGGTCTTGCTTGATGTGGCACATAGGAAGGACCTTTCGCTCATGGCCATGGGCCCTAGACAATATCCTATTCTGCCATGACCAGAATAACCATTTTAGAACACCACCAAATCCAACATTCAATCCAAAATTAGCCTTAAGTACGATAAAGGATTTTAGCCAAAAGTCATAAGCTTTGCAGTCGCTCAGTCCTCGTTACTGGACTGCGGTGGAGGAGGGGTGATTCTGAGAGACCGCATTCATCGCGTGTTTTCAGCTTTAAACATTCTTCATATAACGTTTCCTTTTAAAAGCCCGGGAAGGTAGATGAAGAAGCACCTGAAGCTTTTTCATGAGCGGAGGGATCACGTTACAAACATGCACAAACCTGCGTGGGAAGAGGGACTTTCAGGAAGTTACCTAGAAAGAAATATCATCGATGCCTCGTTCAAGCTGGACTTCTCGTGATCGTTTCCAGTCTTAGGTGTGAACCAAGGTGCTGGATACTTATGGTGGCCATATCTCACCTACGTTTTGCTGACCCTTATGGAAAACGGATACCATAGGGTTTCATTAAAATAAACGATGACCTGCAGCATGTCTTTTTTATGAGTAGTCACATAATGGCCAATACTGGATGGACACAACCTGCTCAGGCACTTGTGGGGCTAAAGTAGAAAAAGTTACCACCAGGATCGCAAGGCTGTGGTTCTAATACCCTGTAGACTCTATAGGAGAAGATAAGAGAACTGGATACGTTACAAAAAAGGACTGCTTCCAATGACTGGGTCCATTAAAAACACGGATCATAACTCAATGCTTCGTAGGGCCGGATACGGATCAAAGACTTGCTTCCGCAACTGGAAAAAAGGGCCAGTACCACTGGTCTACTGGGAATGGGTCCTGTTTGCCTTATGGACTTTTCCAGCTACGCTTAAATGTATTCCACATTCATAAAAAAAAGGTGTATTTATATCCCGGACCTAAAGGCCGATAACGGGGGTTTCCATTTCTGAACCGGTAACGGTGTAACAATTAGTTAAATACATCTGTAACGGAACGAGTCGCTTTGAGCGCTTGATTGGTAGAAGGAAGACCCGACCACTTCCCTAATGATAAAGATTCCCCCGATCAGCCTTTTCACTTCTTCATCGTCACAAAAGCTCTTTATGCTTCATAGAAACATAGAATTTGACCCGTTCAGCCCATTTAGTCTCAGAACTTGACTCAAACCTTAATCCCTGATCTCGTCTTAGATTCAGGAGCCGCTACCACTTATGCTGGGAAGCTGTTCCACTGATCCACCACCCTCTCGATGAAGTACATCTTCCTTACGTTACCTTCTGTTATTTCTTCGAAATAAACTCCTCTCCAGTACTTTTTATGCATTTCAGTGTTTTAACGCTGACTTTCCTGTTCATGGTCATCCTGCAATCACTTTTTTAGTTGCCCCTCTCTCCCCCCAGGATGCAGTAAACACGGAATACTAAAGCACCAGATCTACTAAAATAGCTGCAGCTGTCTGGAAGGCAGAAAGGAAAGTTTGAAGCGTGGACGACCGAAGCCAATAAAATGCTGCTTCTTATTTAACCCTCCTTCATTAAACATTGTGTAAAAGCTTGCAACCCCCCCCTTAGTTGGTTTACAATAAGATCTGGTAACATTACATAAAACAGATAACTTACTTTCCAGGACACCCTCGTTTTATCTGCACATTACCCTCCTCTGCAACAAGAGACTTCTGAGTCCTGCAGGACTGTGCCCAGGAGGCAAGGAGGAGGGAAAGCACTAAGGGAGTGACGTCAGAAGTGCTTGAAGCCCAGGAATCCTTATGGGGTGTGTTCATAGGAAATGACATGAAGCCTGCTGGAAAAGGGGGGTCTGTTTTAGGGAGAGAAAAATCAATTTAAAGCAACAGCTGGTTTGTGTGCAAAAAAAACCAAACAAACAAAATCAAAACAAAAAAAAAAACAAAACTAACACAAAAAACAACAAACATTACACTGAAGATCTCTGTGATCTGTACTAGAATGTTTTGTAGTAAAAGGAGGATAAAGCAATCCTGCTGCACAAGAGATTTCATCTAATAGCCTTTTATTGGGACAAGACACCTGAAGAAGAGACCTCTGAGGCCCCAAAACCTTGTGTAATTCTTTTTTTTTCTGTTTTGGCCCAATAAAATATATCCCGTTTGGCTTGAAAATAAATTGGAAATATATTGGAAATTCTGTGTATGTAAGTACTTAGCAATGGGGGGGGGGGTGACACTTTTTTTTTTTATAACCTCATAACTTATTGCTGCCGATCAGTTGGCGCTATATAAACCGCCACTAAGAGGTTAAAAGGAGAAAGCGGAATGAGTTTAACCCTTTGAGCACCACTTATGGGATATGGTGCTGGACAAAGAGACGCAGGGACCCAGAGTTCTTTGCCATACACGGCACCCCCTCCGTTCCAAGGGCCGGAAGTCTGTGTATCGAAATTGTCAGCTAATAACCGCCCGTTTCTATAGGAACCACCGATGGGTATAATGCTAAAAAACACAAAAACATTTACATAAATATATTTATTTTCTTTTAAAAGAGGACGGGTGGTCTTCTGTGGACTATAACGCCCATGGGCCATCTTGCCAGCATGTGGGAGCAATTGCCCTGCTCCCGGTAACTACAATAAGAATAAAAGCACAAAGACACAATTAGATACATTTCGACAAGTTATTTATTTTGACAAAAGTATTTGACTGTAACTCCCATGACTCTGAGCCTTTCTGATGTTGAGGGTTATGGGGGTTGTTTTCCGGTAAACAAAACTTGTGAAAAATGTGTATTTTATTGAAAGGTTGTGTTTCTTGATTATCATTCTGCCATTTAACACCGCGTGTCCACCATGGTGCCGGTCTAAAGCGATTGAACCATGGAGCCTGCAGCCTAAGGCGGCTACTCGCTACTACGCGGCAACATAGTTTGTTTAGGGGCTGCCCCCGGCCATCGGGGTGAAATCTGGACAGGTGGATGCCCTAGTGCTACTACATATCATAAATAAAGGGGGGGGGGCTTTCTTGTGTTTTTATGATTATATCAGGTGATCCCAACACACAGTTTGCCTTAATCTACCGGTAGTTATCCATTAAAAGCTTCACTTGTTCTTTTGGAACCAGCTCGTCCAGCAGCGGCACACCGGTGGGCCTAATTTCCCAAGAGGGTGGTCTGCCCCCTGGTTTTGGGGTGGGAGGATGGGCGCCCCCTGGACCTGCCTCCCTAGGGGTGAATACGTCACAGATTAGCCCTTCACTTATAAAGTCTTTTTTTGGCCGCTGCTAAGGCAAAGGCGCTTTTAATGTGGGAGTAAAGGGTGTCACGAGTTGGGTGTTCGGTAACGAGAAGGGAATCTTCTGTTTCTTTAACGAGTTTGTGGTCAGTCAGGTTCTGTTTGAGAGACGCGGTGAGGCTGAAAGGAATTCTGCGCTTATCGGCTGTAGGAGGAAGAGGATGACATTTGTCACACTTTCCAGTGTTTTCCGTGTATGAGACGATACGGGCTGTCTGAGGCTTTTTATTATATGATTACATGATTTAAAAAAATGAAATTGCACGTTTTTCACTGCTGTTCTGGGCTAGTCCGCACATTCTACTCTTACACGGCCATTCTGTCCAGTGGGGGACACGGACTCTTTGCTCTTTAAATCCAGCTACGCTCTTTAAAGATCCTCCAGGGACATATGGTAAGACAGCGGCGGGATCCAGGATCTGCTGACACATTTTTAGAGATCCTGCGTCAAACTATTATGTATGCACTAAAAATACTGCCTCCCCTCCTTGGAGAGTCATCAGTATGGTGTAAAAAGTAGTATGGAAAGTGGGCAGCAGGGGGAGTGAATACTCACTGCAACTGAGTATTTGTTACTACTGTACCTACTAGCTGTAGTAAATCCCTCTGCCTCCTATATGGGCAGCACTATGCACTCTACATTCAATTGATTGCTTTTATTCTTTGCGTTTCTGCTATAGAATGCGACAACCAAATCCACGTCTGTAAGAAAAATGCCAGCTGTCAATAACAATGGCAAGGTATTTTTGTAATAATTACACATTACTATTCACAGATATGAAGGACACCTATTTTATGTCTTTTTTGTAATTTTGTCACTCCCATCACTCCTGCGTTCCAATGGCCCTTTATCACTCCCTATCACTCCTGTGTTCCAATGGCCTTTATCACTCCCATCACTCTGTGTTCCAATGGCCCTTTATCACTCATCACCCTGTGTTCCAATGGCCCTTTATCACTCATCACTCCTGTGTCCCAATGGCACGTTGTGTTCGCCGATCCAAGTAAGTTTAAAAGGCTAATTGATGGTTAGAAAACTCTTTTGCAAATTATGTTACAGACAGAAATGTCCTTGTTTTCTGTAAAAACAGCTAAGTGACCCCAAACCTTTGAATGGTATTGTGCGTTCTGTAAAGAAGAAATACTAGTTTGTTTCTCGCTTTATTGAGAAATGTATGGTATACACTGCGATGTAACAAAAAGCCGTCAGCACTCACAAGTCAGCTTACAATGAAATAACCGTCTGTTTGGGAAAGACGCGGAGGAAGGGACAGTACAATGGTAAGGACAGTGTCAGAATGTTTACGTGGCAGGCAGACACTGTCACTATATCGCTATAATACTGTTAAATATATAAACTCATATTCCTACATCCTACCCCGCTAGGCAGTTGCCCCTGGGCTACTTCCTTTACGATGATTTTGGCTGCCGTCGGCAGTTTTTGCTGCAGTTCCAGATGTGGCCACAGGGTGTCTAACGTACGATGCAGCCAGGTGTGTAGGTAGCATTCCTCCTGTCCGCGGGGGCCGCTCCCAGATGAAATAGCACCCCAGACAATAGATATCTGTGCGTGCCACGGAGATCGCTGCTACAATAGTGTCACCATGTTGAATGTAAGTATTCATACCAGACCTTCCCTCAAGTCTCAAAGATTTAAAGGGAACAGTCATGTTAACAAAAGAGTTAAAGGGACAATTTAGCCATCCTACACACTTTAATGCATAAAATAGCTGAGGTGTCCCTTTAAATCTACATGGTGTCCCCTATAAAGTCATGGGGGGGATTCTGCAGAGTCACCCCTTCTTCATTTGCCCCTTCCCCACCCCCAGCTATTCTCCAGCGCTGTCACCGTGAATGCTGCGTGCGGGGGGGTCTATAGCGATCCCTGGGCACATGCGTGGAAAGCACTCCCATTCATTTCGATTTGAGTGCTTTCCTGCCATTTATTGCCTGCTTTAAAACTCCGTTAGAGACACGGATCCCCGGACCACAGAGGGAGTGGGGAGCTGCAGCTTCTCCCCAAGGTAAGTACCTTTTTTTTGTAAACTTCGAGCAATGCGTATGAAAGTGCTTACAAAGTACTCTCATACCCCTCATTTCTAGGGGCTCCCTGGGCCCTTTAGTGTTTAAACCGGGAGACCAGTTCCCCAAATATTAGATACTCAAAATGCAAATGGTTTTCATGGCTGCTTCAAGGCATTTGTGGGTCCTCTACCCCTTATAATATATAATAATAATATAATATCATTTCACCCTGGCAGGAGTAAAACTACGGTCAGTGCCTTTTATCTTGTATGTTCGGAAGACGCTTCCACGGTGCACTTCGTGTATTGTGATGATATGGTCATGTTCAATGCTGATGGGAACGTCCATTTTTTGTTATTTCCGAAACATTCTCCATTTAGTATTTTTTTTTAACAATTAAAGAGGAAAACACGTTACATCAATAACTATGGTTCTGGATTTAAAGTCTCTGATAATCGCATATTGTTTAATCTACACTCTCTAATTTATATGTCCTGTATTTCCTCTAAGGTCCAGCATTAACCCCTTAAAGACAATGGGCAGTCCCTAAACCCATTGAAAACAATGCATTTTGTCATTAAGGGGTTAAAACCGTTAAGGAAGGACACAACTTAACACAAGCTGCTCGGAACACAAAGGTGCTCAAAACAACCCCTCAAAATTCTACATAAGGGCTGGGGTCGCTCTCCGTAGAGGGAATACGGCATCAGACGCGTGACATCACGGTAGCTTCTACTCAAAGAAGTCATATGCACGATGAAGCTAGAACATTTCGGCCAACTTTTGACCTTCTCGATTAGGTTGAACTTTGTCTCCCATTGTCCACAAATGGGGTTGCCATCCCGGTGCCACAGCAAGTCACATTTATTCAATGATCCGTTACTCTTCGTTGAGTTACTGCAGGCAGATTTCCATTAAAAAAGATGAAATCATGTATCTTCTATTTATTGTTAGCCATCAAATCTTCAGACTTTACTATAATATGTTATAAATTCCTTCTTAGGGACGCTTAAATCATTTAAATGGTGATTGTCTTTGATACAACCGTTACCATTGTGGTCTTCATACTTATTGAGGTTAAGCGGGGGCTTACACTTGTGCCAGTTCTTTAAGAGTTTATTCATCGTTCCTTGGTTTGTGATTCCCAGCAGTTTCTCATCTTCTTCTGGTTCCAGGGTCTTCTCCAGAATATGGCTGTGGGACAGGTTCATGTCCCTGTTTATTGTCTCGAAAAACTGCTGGATACATAGCTTGGCAAAGCTCTTTGCGTGTTCCGTGCATGTCTCGTCAAAAAGCTTACGCTCTATGTCAATGTAATGGGACCAGTATTTGCTTTTCAGGAAGGCCGCTTGGGTGAAGCATGGCCGGATGGCTCTGACGAGGAACGCAAAGAAGGTCATCAGAAGAACAAAGGTCCAGCCGAATGCCTAAAAGTATAGGGAAGACATCACATTATTAGTTTATGTACCATATGGGGATAAAACCTTGCAGCTTTGACCTTAGGACCCTTCCCCTGCCTCCGTTTCTGAGCGCCTCCTTGCATTCACCTTGGATAGATGGACTCCCAGTTAGGCGAGTGCCCAATGGCGCTGTCCATAAACCTTTATTACCCCTCATGGGGCATATCCCATGATTTAGTGTGCAGCCACCCTATGGATACACATAACCACGGACTACGAAAGTGTAAAAGATGTTAAATACGGGGTAAGGTAGGTGCCACTGACTATTCCCATAGTCCCATATACCACTCTCAGGCAACAAGTTCACACTCAACCACACAGACTCTCCTCTCACCCACACTCATATCACTCTTAGCCACGCAGATTGGGTTTGGCCACACATGCCCAATGCCACACTCAACCAAACATCTTACATATATTGAATGCATTTTATTTAATGCACAAATGTATTACATCATAAGATATAATAATGACATGCATTCAAAAGGGATCACAGGCAAGGTATGTAAAACATAATTAAGTCATACGTCAAAAAAACGTTTAAGCCGTTAAAATTCTGCAGCGTGGCAACAAAAATATGATTACAATGACTTGCAATTCCTGTTTGTGAGAATGAGTTATGTTTAGCAAAGGTTATGTCTTGAGAATATGAAATGTTGTATGACCAGATATCACCCTGAACGCGTCCTAGGAGGTCTGAGTGTTTGCCGGGTGTATAACAGCGCTCTACAGAGGGGTTTACAAATTCACCCAGAGCTCGAGCCCCCACTTCCATAGCCTAAAGTATAATTATTATTATTATTGTCTTTTATTTATATAGCGCCAACAATGTACGCAGCGCTTCATACAATACATATATTCATGGGGTCTGACAAGATGAGAATTGACAGACTAAGACAAACCGATACGTTAGGTGGAGAGGCTCGGCTCACAAGCTTACAATCTTGAGGTTCCCTAACGCTATGAGGGGTCTTTGCACAGAGGGAGCAAGGTAATATCTGTCCTTCAAAAAAAATCACTTTTTCTAGTGCCTCTCCTGTAATACTTATACCAGACCCTGACGGTGGCACTTTTACATCTTGTGTAATACACCCTAACTACCTCTAGATTGTAAGCTCCTTTGAGCAGGGCCCTTGTTACCTTTTGTTTCTGTAAATCAAATTGTTATGTGATGCACTACTTGTTATGTCCTGTTTATCAATTGTACGGAATATGCGGAATATGATGGTGTTATAAAGCAATAAATAATATTATCTATCACTACTTAACCTCCCCCCCAGAATCTACGCTGAAACCCCATCCTGCATTTATTAAGCAGAAGATGACTGTGATGCAGGTGTGAAGACCTGTGCCTCTTGTGCTCCCTCTAGTGGCCGCGCAGTGTTTAGCCGCACACAGGAGAGAATTCATTACATTTATTTGTATAGCACTAGCAGATCCGGTAGCTCTATTACAATAGGGAAGAGTGAAAATTAGCAATAACATTAAAATTGATACTAACACGGACACTTCTGGTAAAGAAGGAGAAGAGGGGCTCAGCCTTGTTAGTCTGCAATCTAATAGATTGTAGAAATTGTGTCGACTAATATGCTTATGCTACCAAGCCGCCTGTTGCCACTCACAGTGTGCAACTCTAGGCCCAGACCGAGTCAGCCTCAGCATAAATACGCCCCTTGGCTTCCTCCACTCCTTGACCTCATTTGACATTCCCTTGCGTGGTAGCCCAAAGTCCCTGCGCAGATCCCGAATGGAAAACCCTACAATAAGAAGATGGCCTTTTGGTAATTCATGGTTTCAAAGTGCTGGAAAGCCCCGACATATTACTCAGACTCTCTTGGAGCAGCAATGAAGAGATACTTGATCATTTTACTTCTAATGCCGGTTGTGCCAGCCAGGGCCAGACTGGGGATCAAAATTTGCCCTAGCACTTTAAGGCCAAGGGCCAACAAAATGATGAATGTGCGACTGCTAGTTGGACATATGTGGCAACATTCTATGTTCTTACTCTTTTGTATAGAGCACATTTCAGTTGTATCTCTCTCTCTCTCCCTATATATATATATATATATATATATATATAATATATATATATTTATATATACCTATACTATTATACATCGAGCCTTTATATAAGAAGAAATGCGCAGACTAGATGGATCAAATGGGTCTTATCTGCTGTCAAATTCTATGTTTCTATACATGAATAAAAAATGTTACATATTTTTTCCTTTGTCTGGCAGATTCACACTAAAATAAAAATAAAGCAAGAATACTTTAGGATGTAAGTTAAGATTGGATTTGACTATACAGTCTTACCTGGGAAATGCACCGTAAGTACCTAGACGCAACTTCTTGTCCAATGATGTGATGTCCATCATAAATCTCTTTACATGGAATCCTGGCCAGTATTCTTTTAATCTCTTTCTCCGACAAATTCACACCGGTCATATTCCCGAGCTTTTCCACCGGCACCGACGTGCTAAAGGCACATATAAAACACTCGCCGTGTAATAACGTCACAGATACCCACACGGCCGGGGCGATCAGCGCCCGCTGGGTCATCGAGCAGAACATATAGCGTAGGACGGCCGAGTCTTTTTGCCTCATCCCGGTGGGCCTCTTCCATTCTTCCGCCAACATGGACACGTTATTGTTCATTACAAACCCCAGTAGGAACAGCACAATAGGCGGAACGCAGAGGACACCCATCCCGTAAGTCAAGTTGTAGTTTGGAAGGCAAGGGCAATTGAAATCAAAAGCGGTGTAGAGATGGGCACTTGCCAATGCCATAATACCACATATCCCATTCATAAAAGATTCCTGATTGGACTGCAGGAACTGGAAGATCATCCGAAATTTATCCATTTTTTTTTTGTGTTGGACTTGCTGTCTTCTACAAGAAAACAAAAAATAACAACCAAGGTTTGTCTTCTTTGGTTTCCAAATGTCGATGTTAAATTTCTTGCCACTCCTTGTTGGCTACACTTGAAAGAGGTTAGATGGCCCCCGATTTGGGTTTCTCCGCTCTAGTGATTGATTTGCCCATTGTCCGTCTCTTTTGATGCTTCAAAGAGGTTCATCTGCAACCTCTGTTCTTCTCCACAAACTGTTTGATGAGGAGCTGTTTGCGAATGCTGCTGTGACAGGTTCACTCCCATCGAACCACAAAAAAAACCAGCAGCCCCACCTTATAGCCCGGCGCACACTTATGCAAAAATCTAGAAAGAACTAGCTAACAAGCCGCCCCCAGCCTTAAATAACCAGAGAACGGGACGGTGCGATCATTCTGCAGTAATTCTAGACTTTTAGGGATCGGAGTCCACGCAATTTGTTTTAGGCCTAAAGAGGACATTTTTGAAATTCCTATTTTCTTTGTTCATTAACTTGGTTATTATGTTACCAAAAAAAAAAGATGTAGGTGTTCTTTTTCTTCTAATACACATTTGGAACGATAGTAACAGTATCGATATTTAAAAAAAAAAAGGAAAAATATTATGGAGACCGTTTCCACCACGGTATTTAGTCATAAAGTGTTTTGTTTTAGTTAATTAGCCCAATTTGGAGTTTTGATGTGAAAAAAAAATCAAAGTTAATGAAGCACCAGTAATCATAATCTGGGGAATAATTCAAAACACCCAACTGATACTGCGAGATCCTTACATACGGTATATATATGATGATCATTGCATATGTATTACAATTGTTGCAAATTTATTTGTGCCAGAAATAAGGGGAAAACATGAAAATTAGGCACTCGTCTTAAAACGGATCTGTAATGTAACCCCAATTCTGAATGTTACAGTTCATGCACCTTTAATGCTGACCTGGTGTCTATACATTAAAACATACAATGCATATGTATTAAAATCCCATGTGTATAGTGGGATGATCATTTCTCCCCATTAAGTTATCTCTTCCCAGTTAAGTTGTTACTGGTTGATAATTCGTTTCGACAGCCGTTGTGGGGTGGGCAGAAAGGTGAGAACGTCAGAAGTTGCATGGTGCTCCATGGGCTGGTTGGGGAGATCAGAGATATTCTTTGCCATTATCCCAGTTTCCGTCTCCATAGTAACATTACCGGATAGACTTGTGCAAATTGACCAAAAACGATTCTAACAAATTTTCCGTTTCGTTTTTGAGCCATTTTTTTCAGACAATGAATTTAGTTTCCTGCTTTTTCAGTTTGGATGAAATTCTGAGGGTTTTTTTTCATTTGGAAACGAAATTCACTCGCTGACCCTCGCTCATCCTCTTTTTCACACTCATGATCCCTCACGCTCTCCTGCTCAGTCTCTCTCACACTCTTTCATGTTCTTTCCTTCTCCACAGACCGCTTCCATGTCCCTGCCTCATTTTCCGGTCCTAATCTTTTTCCCTCTTCTTGTTCTTCTGTCTTCTTGTCCCCGGTATCAGCACCATTAACCAGGCCTCCCTTACACAAAAGGGCAATTGGAGGAGCGGAGGAGATGATGCCCCTGTGATGGGAGCCGGGGCGCTGCCATTTTTACGTAAGTACTCCGAGGGGCTAGAATAATGCAGACAAATCCACAGAGAAAGTACTTCCGTATGAGGTCATGAGGTCATGAGGACAGCCTCTCCCAGTTCCACCAATCAGGGGAGAGGATGTACGCGGAGGCTCTGCCATTTTGTGGAAGTGCTCCGGAGGGCCTGGTTAACTGAGCTAATACTGGGGAGAAGTGGATGAAGAAAGAAGACAGAAGAACAAGAGGAGGCAAGAGAGGAAGTGAAGCTACAGAAAAGGAGACAGGGACATGGAAGCGCGGTCGGCAGAGAAGGTAGGGAGGCGTTGAGTATGAGTGAGAGAGAGAGTGAAAAAGCAATGAAATGCAAACAGAAATTCTGAGCTCTTTGCTTTGTTTTTATTTGTTTTGTTGATGGTCCATCCTCATATCCGGGCTTTTGTATGAATTAACGACAATGTTTTGTAAGTTTTGTTATAATTAAAATTCATATGAATCTGAATGCACAAGTCCATGACTGGCGGTCACTCATCCTTCTGATGGAGAGCGCCAGGATATGATGTAAAATCCCAGCATTCAGCAGAGAGGAGGTAAGTGGGGGAAGATGGCTGGGGTGTTCTCCTGGGTCTGGCCAAAGTATGCACTGACTCTAGGACAGGAGACACATTAAGTATGATAGTTGGACTACATTGAGGTTTTAAGATAAACTTTTACAGCTCCTATTTCAATTGCCCTGGTATTTTCATATTCATTTTGTCTAGAAAACCAACAACAGATTCCAAATAAGAGATCAATCAGAAAGTAGGAGTCCAGAACCATCCCTCCTCCATCAGTTCTCTATCTCATGGCACCTGCTATATTAGGGTTTGGTTTTCTAACTGGTATGGGGTTAGAGAAGACAATGGTCCTTCAAGCCCATTGCTGAATTAGATATGTGGATTAAATGCTTTTAACCTCTTAATGACAAAGCCCGTACATGTACGGGATCAAAATGCATTGTTTTCAATGGGTTTAGGGACTGCCAATTGTCCTTAAGGGGTTAATGTTGAAGGTGCTCCAATGCACATTTAGATATTTTAGACATATTAGACCCCCCCAATAACGATCCATCCCCAAACAGCTTGTCTGTGCCCACTTTGTCCTCAAACAGCCTCAAACATTTGTTGGTTAGTGTATGGTGTTAGAGTGCGTGTGATCAGATGGTGCTAGACACAGTGTGTAGGGGTTTTAGTGTATGGTGTTAGAGTGAGTGTGTGTTAGTGTATTGTGTTAAAGTGTGTGGGTGTTAGAGTGAGTTTGTGTGTTAGATGTAAGTTGTAGCAGGGAGGGAAGGTGCCCCAGGCATCACTTACCCTAGACTCCCCCCTGCAACCACACTCTAACCTTTAAAAAGTATGTGTGGAAGTGCGACTATGCAGAAAAGCATCTGCTTACGTACACAAATATTACTTTCTGAGTCACACAGATACTTCCTAAATATAACTCGACTGGTTAATAGTACTTAATCTCAACAACGCAATGTCATTGTTACCAGGCTGCTATCTGATACCTGATATGCCACAAACAATTTAGTTTTAATATCTTCACTTAGTTCTAGTAGATTTTCAAATTATGCAAAACAGGTGAACGGTGGAAAAAAAGCCCATTATGGTTTTGGGTGACCTCATATTTGCACTTTATGGGATTTTACAATAATTATCCATAATAACGGGGCATCTGTCACCTACATAGCTTTTGGCATAATTAACCCATTTTAACAAAATTGCCTACAGCAATAGCTTATGTCTCAGTTTAATTGTTTTGGGGATATTTAGATTAAAATCAGAAGATTTCAGTGAAGCTGAGATCTGGGGCAGAAAAGTAGGAAAACGTATATAACAAGCAGTTTCCGGTCCTGAAATCCTCTCCGTCCCTTACTTAACCCTTACAAAAGCTGCAGTTACATTAAAAAAGGCAGGGTAATTTTAACGGGGAGGAATAATCTTGGAAATCTTGAGGTTAGGGAGTTATGAGGGCTGCTCCCATGTTAGGAGAGCTTATCTCATGGTGTGACAAAAAGAGGGGGTTTAATACATAGATTTATTGTTGGTACTGAACTGTAAAATGTAGGATTTCGGAATTGAGGCCTAAAGCACGGTGAGACGGGATCTCATAAAATTGCTTTTTATTAACCTACAGCTACGAAAATATTTATTTTAAGGAAAATATAAAAAGTGATACTTTCTCCACTAAAAAGGATAAAAGTAGCTGCATGAATAAAAAGTTATAAAGAAACATACATTTCCGTATATATATCAAAAGACCGGGCAGAAATCGTTTGGAAAAGTGAATTTAATTTACATTTTCAGCTACTATGTTGCTACATTTAGTCTGCTGGTCCACCACGCTCACTCGAGGCTTGCGAGCAGTAACGACGTTGAAGCAAATCCAATGTTCATTTCCATGGATGGTAGCTTAAAAGCCGGCCACATCTGGCCAGCTGCTCTTAACGTCAGCCTGTATCAAACATAGAAACAAAAGTATCTGTTCCATACTCCAAACAGACCAGAGAAATGTAAGGATGAGATAAGGTTCAGTTATCCAGAGTCAAAGTTTGATTGAGATGTTGGGAATGTCCACCTCAGTTAAGGGCGTCAACAATAAGTCAATGAGTTCTTTAGTTGCTGTCTTCTTCATCAACGTCCATGATGTCACTCATATCCAATGAACAATGAAATGCAACACAATGGCAATGGGTTTGGCCAAAAGTGGGGAGGGTCAGGTATGGGCAACCTCCTGCCTCACCTGAAAAGCCACATCGCCATGTTGGAGCCATGATGGAGGTCTGTGCTACAGCAGCATGGACCTCCGGTGAGTTTACAGCTCCCTGGGCAGGTCGGCAGAGATCAGAGGATCTCCCCATTCAGCTCTTGATCTCTGCTGCTAGCAGACCAGCTATGTGGGACAACAGGACAGTACCTGTAATCGGGACTGTCCCACGGAAATCTGTACAGTTGGGTGTTGTCACCAAGACCGAGAGGCCAAATCACTTTCTAACCAGGCAGCCTCAACAGGACCGTGTATAAGGAGAGACAATCCTTTGAAACAGCTCCTTATTTTGTCAAACCTTTCTTTGAAGGAATACATTTGTGAACTGATGGAAGTCAACAGCGGAGGTCGGGAGTTTTGCTAATTATTCATTTATTTAGAGATAAGGAGGGGGGAACAGACTCAAGGACAAAAGTGTTTCTGGTATAACATGTTTCCATTGCTATATAAGATGGATAAAATGTAGGTGATCGTACCCTCCATGGTGTTTGATTTAAAGGTGCTGTTCCATTTAGACAACACATTAATTGTTAAGCCCATAAGAAACCTTCCAAGAGCTCTTACTTTATTCTTTTCAAAGTAGGTGAAATGGAACCTTTATTAACTGAATTATCCATTCTTGATTGCCTATATTTCCATTAGAAATGGTAGAATAAAATCCACATTTCTGTCAAGTAAACACCCAGACGTTTCCCATGACATCACGTGTTTCTTTAATTACATTAAAATGTAAATTTTTAATTTGGGGCTTCTTGTGATCAGCGTCCTCCGGAGACCAATTAGTGCTAATTCATGTACCGAAGCGCTACGTGAAGTGCTTTTATCTTTACTGTACAGGTGGGGCTGCATTAATGACACAGCGACTTTCTAATGCTCATTTTACGCAAATTACCAAGAAGATCCTTGAAGCCTCGTTAGATTTTCCTACGCATACTTATGGTTTGCATGCAAAATATACATTTCCGATTACCTCTGCCAGAGAGGAAAAGAGAAAATAAATAAATCTCTGTCTTTACTGCACAGAAAGGATTGAAAAACCTCTGTGCATCCATGACTCTCATAGTATTAGAATATCTCATGTTACAGAGCACTTAAACTGCCCAAATTTGCCCAAACCCTACACTTAACAATAAAGTAGGATAAAAAATATATATTTTTTATTTATTGATATATATATATATTATATATATATATATATATATATAGTAGTTCATTTTGCATGGGCTTCAATGCATTCAGCTGCATTTAAATCGTTGCAGTCATTCTCTTTGTTATTGGAACCTCTTTCCTATTTAACTCCGCCTCCTGCTGCCTCTGCTGGATGTGGGATGCATTCCTCAGTACATTTTGTGCACATGCTCCGTAGCGTTACCATTCCAGCCAATGGGAGCTCAGTTCCTATTGAAATCAACCTCCTGGTTACACTTATCCGTTCCTGTAGTACTAAAACACATTGGGGTCTATGAAAAATTGACTCAAACATGCATTTAAAAAAAAAATATATATATTTTCTTTTTTAGGCCTAGGCCGTTCCTAACTAGATCCTACCTGTGCTCCCTTTATGGGCTAAGTATTTATTTTAATTTTTTTAAAATGTGTGTTGGACATGCATTGAACATGTCTGCCAAAGGCTTTTTTTTTTTTTTTTTTTTGATTTTTAAAAAATATTTGGCTTGTCTTGCTTCTGGCTGGGAGTTTCTGTAATTCCCCTCATATGCCCTAAATGTCAGATTTGTTCAGTTCCATCAACAACAACAAAAAATGACATCGCACATCCCAAGTTTTTTTTGTTGTACTTCCTTATTGTACAAAACTTATCAATAAAGATTTTTTTTGGCCCCAAAGTGATCACAGCTAACTTAAGAGCCATATAGAAACTATCACATTTTGCATTTTTTTAAATGGTGGAAAACGCGACGTAATGTAATGGGAATGCAAATTGAATATACAAATAGCTGCTGACGGGATGTTTTTAGTGGCGTAAGGGACACCAGGGAAATCAAGCTTTTTGCATATAGTCTATTATAACACCAAGGTCATCTGAATGTCATTCCCTTTGCCGTCTACTTCCAAAACAGGTAGAAAATGGTTACCTTGCCAACCATGTTACTGGAATATGACTAAGAGAGCTTTTTTGCCCCTTCCTTGTTGAAGAGACAAATTGCTGGGCGTATCTCCAAAGGGAGAGGAGGACGCTCTCGAATGTCATACTTATTTTAATCATTCACATTAAAATTCACTCTTGAGCAGAAGGGTGTGTTTGCTGGCAAAATTTGTTTTAAGAAATCCCATGGCTAATCATCTTTTACATGGCCGCTCTGGCGATGCCGAAGTAGCCCTGGCACGTTAAGGCCACATGTTATGTTGTTATGCCCACATAGCGTGCTGCTAGGCATATCCAGCTGGTGGGTGCACGCTGCTAAACCCGATCTGCCACGGGGGTAAGTATGTGGCCTTGTTGGCCAGCAGCCCACCAGCCATTTGTTAGATAGCCAGTTTAACAAAACTTTAACAAAACTAGTTTGTACATATAAAGTGGTCTGCCATAATGTTCTTGAGGTGTACTTATGAGTGATGACCATGGCCACAGGGCTTTAATATTAATAAAGCATCGGAAATACCTTTTCTGGTGTAGCTTCCTACCAGTTTCCCAAGTGCACTTCCATTTATTGATTCATGGCCATGAACTCATGGCTCTCCATGGCCTACCTTCACCGATCCATACACCCCTCATCTAAGCACTGGTTTTCTTTATCATCTCAGCACTCCTTTATCCTCCCTTTCTCATGACTTCCATGAATTTATAATCCCTACACGGGGTATCTATCCATCTGTGAGGTCCTAGCCTTGTGTTGAAACAATGTATCGTCAACTGGTGGGACAGAAAATATGTTTACTGGCTGTGGTGGTTATTGCGGGTTCCATCTTGAGATGAGGTATATCTTCCCTGTAGGTACATATTAATGTTCACGCCAAATGTTTTCTTTGGTCTCGTTGCTGGCATAATAAACCACAGCTAACTGAACGCAAGTGTTAAGAATCTGCGTCCGGGGCCAGTTTCATCCTGTCGCCACCCGCGTTTCGTGTATCTTTGAAGTGGAACGAGGTATGTGCCACTATGCCGTAAAAATTGTGAGATAGTTAAAATGTTTGAAGAAGACAGCTTGTAATTTCGAAGTAATAAGCTTCTTTCTCAGGGTGACAAGCGCTGCCCGAGGCTGACTCAGAGAACCAGTTTGAACGGAGCTCAATACAGGGGGAATCTTACCTAGAGCCAAAGTGGGGATCAGCGCATGTCCGAGGGCCTTCAGGTGTCAGTGGGATCGCCGCAGAAAAGGAGCTACTGAAATCCTTCTCGTTTAACACGGAATAAAAATAACCCTGACATCATTCAGAGACTTTTTTCATGTTCACTGGCTCTTTAAGGACCACTGGAACAAGTTGTCACGTTAGCTGCATTATGTACCCTACATGAGAAGATTTTTCCTAAATTTGATTTCAGAAGATGCAACTTTATCCTCAAAAGTATTAACCCTTGGATTTTTATGGCCATACTGTTTTGTAATGTAGGTACTATATTTATTTAATCTAAAACCGAGTCCAGAGGGGTGAAGCGCTGCTCTCCGAGGTTTCCTGACCTGCTTCTTTTTCTGGACATGGGCATACCTGGGAACTTTCCGGGTTTGACCCGGAGATTGCCGGGTGAGGGCTGCTACTCCCGTTCTCCGGGTAAAGAGCCGAATCCTCCGGGTTGCGGGGTCTTGACGCGCTCCGCTCCCCGCCCATTTCCCCTTCAAATGGGAGTGTTTCCCGCCGCCGATGTCAAAGGGAACGCCCACCGACTTCAGCGGGACTGACGCCAGTGTGCAGTCCTGCCCGCGTCCCACATAGCCGGAGCCAAGAAGTTCCCAGGTATGGACATGGGAGTGGTGTGTGACCACACCCACTCCTGGACCACTTCCTTCCACTAGAGGCTGTCTAAGATTAGCCCAGCCCCTACACTTCACTAGCCCCACCCCTTCACAAGAAACCACCCTTCAGCCTCAAGTGGAACTTCCTGCTTTAATGTGCCAGGGGGTGTGTCTGCCTCATAAACATGCTAATTACATACATTTATTCATCGTATGTGTTTTTGTAAAATAAATTTTTCAGGAAACCTGGGCCATAGCGTTAGGATGCCTTATGGTCAGTTGATCTGGTCACATGGGCAGGTATTGTTCCACAAATCCATAAGATATACGCATGGGGTCCAACAATGGCGTTTCGGCCGTCAAGGATGTAAGTGTGTCCAACGGCTGGATATGAGAGGCCGCACGCTACCCTCTTAAGCTCATGCAGTATGTATCTGGCTATAAACATCAGAGTCCAAGTGATGACTTCAGAGAGTCCTTCGTTGAAGACTCGCTCTTAATGACCAAGTGAAACATACAGCCACTCAAGATTTATTACATTTGAAAGAACAATACAAATGCTTTTAGCTAAAATGAACCTGTTCTAGACAAACGCTGAAAGGTTTATCTCGATAACATGCTTTCAAGTCAGTTACTGAACAGCAAGAATTTACTGCTGGAGGAATGCGAGCGGCGTAACCTGAAGCCAACATCTCAGCTATAAAATAAAGTCTAACCCGCAACCTCAGGGAATGCTGAAAATGATTATTTTCTAATGTTTTGCCTCTATGTATTTTTTCTTCCCATGTCAGTTATGAAGTGTTGTGACATTTGCAGATCACTGGATTTTTCTGCTCAGTGTTCAGTGACACTATTTTACAGATGTATTACACACTTTATGTTTTTATGGGGACACTGGTATATTTAACTGGTATGTAACGGGTGGAGGATGTCTTCACCTTCGTGTTATTGTTGATCTCTTCGTGTGATTAGTAGATGGAACAACCTTCCGGCTAAAGAGGTTAATGCGGTGGAGGAATCTAAACATACATGGACAAGACCAGGGGCTTATTTTTGGACCATGAGGACCAAGATGTTGTTCCTCAGCCTAGACCACCAAGTCAGAGGAACCCTCTCGCCATCATTTGACGTTTTTGCTTGCTTTCAGATTCGGGATATGACCTGACGGGTTTTAAAAGATGTCAAAAGAAGCAATAATACAATGTATTATAGGCTTGAGGAGCGGCAACATATGTTTGTTGGAATGGAACACTGGGTATTTGTCAGTCTGCAGTGAAATCATACATCTGTATGTTTGTCTGCATTGACTTCCATGTTGCAGGTACCATTTTTGGCTTTGACATGCTGTCTCAGTGTGGGAAGATTAACGCAGAGGGGAGGTTTGCTTTGGTACCAAGATTTTAAGAGATTGTTCACTTGTTCGTGGTCAGTGATCCCACGCAAATGGTCTACTTCATCCTCATTCTTTTTCTTTAGGGTGAAATGTCCAGCCTTCATTTCGTTGTGCATGTTCTCAAAGAAATAGAGGATGCATTTGTGGGCAAAGTCCCGTGCGTGCTCACAGCAGGTCTCATCAAATATCTTCTGCTCGATGTCAATATAGTTGCTCCAGTAGCGTGTCTGGAGAAAGACGGTCTGGTCAAAGCAAGGCTTGAGGGAGCGGGCTAGAAAGGCCAGTATAATCAAGAGTAAAAGAATTCCCCATCCAATGGCCTACAGAACACACACAAAAAAACGGAAGGTTAGTTAATTGTTCATGGTAATGAATGGCTATATTCTTTGGGATCTGCTATCAAAATCATTAAAGTGCATATAAGGAGGGGGCGAGGGGTGCTCGGTGGACTGGACGAGCAGATGTCTTTGCGGCCCGCCTAACACAGGCCTGCAGCATGCCTCTGAGGACCTCAAACACCATGCGAGGAAGCTCTTTTTCCTTGCCCAAGGAAGCAGGAACCTGGGCAAGAAAAGAGAGTTTTCACACAAAGTGTGCGAGTGCCACAATGGCAAGCTGTGGGCCCGTGTTAGGCAGCTGTCGGGCTACGTAGACATCTGCATGGCCCCAGTGCTGCTCGACCGCCTCACAGACCAATGAAAACTGCAGTCGAGGTAAGGGGGTGCGGGAGGCTGAATGAGTGAGTGAATGAATGAGTGAGTGTTTAGAGGCAGAAAAGCACAGGCAGGCTGTTTCAGGGACAAAGGTGGCACAGGCAGACTGTTTTAGGGGCAGAGGCCAACCATGTCAATGTCTGGCTCGGTGTATAGTGATGGGAGTTATGCTGTACCACCATCAATCTCTGGCTCAGTGTATAGTTATCGCGCTTACGCTGTACCACCATGAATGTCTGGCTCAGTATATAGTTATAGGAGTTATGCTGTACTATATATATGTTCATTAAATGTTATTTATTTAAACTTGTTTTTTATTCCTTGTAGTTAATCATTTATTTTTCAGGTTTCTAGTTGACATCTAGTTCACACATTTGTGAAATAAATATGCTTGCCCACATTGTCTTTTTTGTGGGTGTCCTTATATTTTACCTAAAGTGAGATGAAAGCGATGTGCTGTTAGTGTTAATGTCCCTATCTCAATGTCCCCATCTCAACACGACAGCACACAGGAATTTGCATATCATCAGTTATGTTGGAAAATAAAGTGAACACCTAAAAATAATGACACATTATAAAGCCAAATAGACAATGAATGACAGCATTCCATTTTTGATGGGACTGTCCATTCAACAAGTATAACAAGTTACCTGCGACCAACATTTTAGATATCTAGAAACGGCTTTCCTCGAAGTGTTATTTCGAATCAGTACATCTTCTTTACAAGGAACCTTGTAGAGCAGAAACTGCAGTTCGGGCGAACTATCATTTGCAAAACCAGGAAACTTTTCTGGGTCAACCGATCCACTAAACGCACAGACAAAACAATTTCCGTCGAGGAGCGTGGTAAGAATCCAGACGACAGGGGCGACCATCGCTCTCTGGAGAACAGAGCTGCACATGTACCTGTTAGCGAGGAAGCCGGAAAAATAATGACAAACGTGATTTATGCAATAATTATAATATTCTGTAACAGGTTTCTCCCTAGAGGAATAAAACTACAAAAAAAAATAAAAATAAAATAATAATAAAAAACAAAAGGTAATAGCTGCATTGATGTGTAGAATAAATATGTGTCTTATTTTATTTGGAAATAAAATTATCTCTTTTGGGTCAAAATCTTAATGCTACTCGTTGGTCCTAATATTGCTGCTGTGGCCCAATTTAAAAGCGGGGGATGTGCATTTTCATACCCCTGCCCTATAGATCCCCAGGCATACCGCTTTTACATATTTTCTGGATTATTTTGTTTAAAACTTTAAAGACAAGATACACATTATTAGGAACCATTTAAGGATCTCAATATGAATGACTTGGAAGAGAAAAGAGAGAAATGGGATTTGATAGAAACATTTAAATTCATAAAGGGGTTAAACAAAGTTCAGGAGGAAGAATGTTAGGACCCAAAGTCAATCTATAAGGTTTACAAATAACATAAGAAACAAAATTACTTTGTACGTGTTGATAAAGTAAGGGGATTTAAACATGCATGGAGTATGGATAAGGTCACCTTGGACCAAGTTCTTTACAAGGACTGCCCTATGAGACAAACCTTACAGACAGGACTTACCTTACAACAGCCAGGTCTTTCCTTCGGTTGCCCGTAGGTCTTTGCCATTCTTCGATCATAATCACCGATTGCCTATTCACAATAAGGCCAACGAGGAATAGAGCCACAGGCGGAACAAACATAATCCCCATGCCATAGATCATGTTATACTTTGGTAAACATGGGCAGTTAAAATCCAAAGAATTGTAAATCTTAACGCTCGCCAAGGCTAAGATTCCGCAAATTCCATTCATGACCGATTCCGAGTTCGACTGAAAATATTGAAAGACCATCTTAAACTTATCCATGGCTGCGTTGATGGCTATACAAAAAATAATTTTAAAAAAATGTAATTAATTTCGATCTGAAAAAAAAGATAGTCTTGATGTTTACTAATTCCGGCTTTTTCAGAGGCTGCTGGGCATCGCTGTCAGATTCTGTATCTGTTGTATCTTCTTTGTAGTAAATGATGAGAGTTTTTCGGCAATTGGATTTTGTCTCAGGGCCAGCTAACCTTATTTCCCCCCAGCTCCTGTTCTTTCAGCAGATGCAGGCTCAACGCTCTTCCTCACTCACTGGGATGTAAACCACGCCGGCTGCCCTCGGCTAGAAAGAAAATGAGCTATTCAAATATAGTTGTTTGCTTATATAGCCTCGTTATTGTCAGTACCTCTTCAAAGAGAGTCGCGGCGATTTTGGATCGCTCTTTGTAGAGGTCAAATCCAGAGTATAAATATGGGATATAATTCTTAATAATAAAAAAAATCCGGCAAATTCAGAAAAATCACAAAATACTATTCCCTTTTCATCCCAATTGATGTATTTTGCCCAATTTTGTAATATTTGATTTATTTGGGCCTTGTAATGGAGACCTGGTACAAAGTACAGATATAGTACAGCATCGTAGGTGATGTTAAGATAATGGTGTTATGGAATCTGCTGGTACTCTGCAAATAACATGGAAGGCTTTTATACCTCATATTTGTGTGCTTTATCACTACTGATTAGTAGAGAACATCTCCCAACCTTCAAGCAATGCTCTCATTCATATTAAAAGTAAGCTTTGAACAATCGTTCCCTTATGAGTTTAAGAGCCATTGTTTGGCTGTTGATGTCCACTTCCGTCCACCACCTTCTTCATGGTCTTCTCTGCAGAGCCCAGACCGTACTGATATCCTCTGTGTCCACACACTCACATGTAAATCCTAGGTTTTATCCATCACACTTAAACCAAAGAAGCTTTTTCTGCACTCCACAGGTTACATTATGACTGCGCACCATCTTTTATTGAATTTTGCTGAAATAGGTGGGTAAGACAGTTCTGTTGTCTGGGACTATTCTAATAAATATGAGAATGCCATGCCTGGTAGGATACTCTGTTCACGTGCCTCTCTCTAAATAAGGCTGAAAGTGTTTATTTAAGGAAAAGCACGAGGACAGATTTTGAAGACACAACCAGATCTCTTTGTTCAGACCTTTAATAATTTGATCAGGATTATGATATTTAACCAGCAGTTTCTTAACAACCAATAGAAGTAGGGGGATCAAAGAAAATATCTTGCCGTGACTATTAAATGAAGCCTTTCAAACGTTTTTGGAATGTGGCAGAAGGGGTAGGCAACTTACTTCAATCCAGAAGCTAGTGTGGGAGAATTTGCCCACTGGATTGGCAACCAGACCCACTAACAATTTTAGCCTCTAGCAGCAGAATATATATACAGTTATATATAATGGGTATAAACACCGGGAGGATTTATTGGCATTTTATTTCATAGACGATTGGTGGCCGACAATTGTACCACTGATCTACATAATGCATCATCTGCCCTGGGGATATGAGGTGCTCCTCCACATCACAATGTTTCCTTTCGACACTCTGCCTTTCGACTGTTTCAAAGTAGCTCTTTACATTGTTTTCAGCCACTTCATAGTTGTACGCCAGACAGGTGATATCAAAGCACTTCTCTTCCATGTGAGAGAACTGGCTCCAGTATCGGGATTGCATTCTTGAAGCAACATTGAATAAGGAGCTCACAATACGAGATAAAGACGCCAATACGATAAGGGACAACAGCAACGAGACGCCGATACCCTACAGCAAGAAAAGACCAGAAACATGGATTATTGTGATTATCCTGCACTTAACAATCTATTTCTTAGAAAAGTTGACAATTGCCTTGTGGATACACCATGAAACCGTCCAATATAACCATACCCTACCTATAATGCTTAGCTCTCTGACACTGCGTCTGGTGCAGTCTACAACTCTAGTCTCTTAAGAGGTCCCTGGTTTCCTTGGCTAGTTTAGTATGATGGGAGTTGTAGTCTACAGTAAATGGAAGAGGCAGTGTTTTGCGTGTCCCTACAGTTCTCGTAATGACATTAAAAAGAGGAAAGGTATAAAAGGGGAGACATTCTGTAGACCTTACAGCCAGATACAAGACCTTACAACCAGATCCACCTTCGGATGGCACATTTACCTGTGAGATACATTTAAGAAACCTCGATATCGCCTTCCTGGTTTTGGAATTACGTAGCAGCTCAAAATTCTTACAAGGTACTTTAGCCAACAATATGTCCGGATTAATCCCTGTGAAGTTACCAAAGCCTCCAAAGTCTTCTGGATCCAAGGTTTCACTGAAGGCACAGACGAAAGACTTTCCATCGAGGAAACTCACAATAATCCACAACGTAGGAGCTATGAGAGCTCTAATCATCACCGACTGGAACAGAGACCTTTATTAAAACAGACAGGGAGAGAGAGGCTTTTTAAGATGGGGTTATTCTTGGGCCGGAAGGTCAATTCCAACTTCTGGGAAAGCCATTCACAAATTAGCCAACGAGTGAAAGACTTACTTCAGGACATGTTTGTTCTTTTCTCTTCTACCTTGAGGTCTGGAAAATTCCAGAGCCAAAGAAACAAGATTACCGTTTAACACGATACCTAAAAAGAGGAATACCAATGGGGGTACCACCATGACAATGAGTCCATAGTATAAATTGTACCCCGGCAAACATGGACAGTTAATCTTGTATAACCTATAGATTGCCATGCTGGTCGCGGTCAATAAGGCATAGATCAAATTGCTTTTGGATTCAGGGTGGGACTTGAGATATTTTGAAACTTGATCCATTTTGTTATCTACAAAATAAAAAGCATTTAATACTTTTAGGTACATGTAAGTAACAGACAAATATAGCTAGTGTTTAATGTTGGCATAATCCAAAAATCCTCCTTCCGGCCGTCCACGAGGAAGAACTTGACGGGATAGTAGAAGTAGTAGTAGTAGAAATAGTAGTAGAAGTGGTGGTAGTAAAAGTAGTAGTATTAGTAGTAATAGTAGTAGTAGTAGTAGTAGAAGAAGTAGTAGTAGAAGTGGTGGTAGTAAAAGTAGTAGTAGTAGTAGTAGTAGTAATAGTAGTAGTAATAAAAGTAGTAGTAGTAGAAGTAGTAGTAGTAGCAGAAGTAGTAGTAGTAGAGGTAGTAGTAGAAGTAGTAGTAGTAGTAGAAGTAGTAGTAGAAGTAGTAGTACTATGGTTCTAAAATGATTGAACCTTGTTAAAAAGATAATTAGAATAATTAAAAGCTCCAAAACATTTCTTGTGTTTCTTAACCCTAACCCTAAATCCTACTTAAAACAGAAAAGGTAATTTACTGTACCTTGGCTGCAGATACTCAGCCGAAATAAAGTTGGTGCGCAGCGACCGTCTTTCTCAGATATCGGAATTATTTACAACGCAACCCAGCAGAGAATGATTGTTCATTTAAATGTATCAACTAAAATCGTACAGTCATTTGTGTTTTCGCCTCTCCTTGCAGGCATTTTCTATATGTGAATGAAAAGAAACTATTTCATTTTGTTTAAAAAAACTCACATATGTCAGACCTTTCACCATACCGGTGAAACTAGTTGTATCACTTTACAAAAACATTGTAGAAATGTATATGAATGCCCTACAAGGGTTTTTTGTTTTTTAGGTCCCCAAATAATCCAAAATAAGCCGAATACCTGCTAAAATATACACATGTAAAAAGGTCAAAGAAGATAAGAAATCACAATGCTTAAAGAAATTTGTGAGCTAAGAGAAGAAAAAAATGCGTGAGCCAAAACATACATATAATAAATAATCTGAAACAAGATGACAAAAGAAAGAAAAACGGTCCCATATAACTAAACGAATAAACGAATGTACAATAAATATTCTATCATTACCATCTTCTCTAACAGTACATTTATCAGAATGACTATAAACATGATAAGGACACTATTCCACATCAAACAAATAGCAGTAAAAATCATTAGTGAGATCAAATACGTCATATGTGTGAAATACCCCATACTGAGCTGATTCATTATGGCAATGCTAAGTATATATGTATATATATATATATAAATATATATATATATACCGTATGTAAATCTAATTTTTCTAGACTGGATAAGTTGTTAATTGGCCAAAAGGAATGCTTCTTATCCGGGTAGGATGGAACATAGCTCTTAAAATCATCTGAAGTTTTAGTTAGAATTTTATTCTTTTTGTAATATATACAGTATCTCCAAATCTCCTCTTGGAGGCCTTAGATGCAAATTCCAAAGATATGGATTTCATTTATATATTTTTCAAATAGTTACAACTACGACATTGAGCACACGCTGGGATGTCCCGCTATTTAATAGTCTTTAATAATCACTATTGAAAATCTTAAATTTTTTTAGTAAAAAAAAAAAGTATAGATTTTATATCGGAACATTACGGTATTATTTCTGGCATAACAAGCATCATATTTTATTGATCTACAAATAGATAAGTTGGATACATGACCGGGGTAAATGCTTATTTAAGGGCTGTCACATGACCCAACAAATGCCCGGTGGGCCGTTGTCACTCACCACCATGACCACCCTGTTACCCTGTCGAAAATTAAAGAATATTCAGACCTTCTGGAGGAGACCTGTCATGGCCCTACCGTGAAATTCCAGTGATCGGATGACAGCAAAGTGTAATTGATATAAAATTAAATTCATTATCCACTAATAAATGCTGAAAAAAAAACAAAGATCCCATGTGAAAAAAAGCAAGGCTGTCATTTCCTCAGCTACCAGTAGGGGGCATGAGAGTGCCATGTGTCACTCATTCTCACCACGTGTCCCGCATGGTCAGTGTAGGCGAAATATTACCCTTTAAATGCCCGGCTGTGATTTTGGTGCTAAATCTAGGTCAATATTTTACTTTCAGACGAGGGATTTGCAATTAATTCATACTTTTATCCTAATTAATGATATGCTTTACTCACTAACTTACAGCCGGCAATTACTTTCAAGGGCTCCATGTATAAAGAGGATAAAGAGGCAAAGGTGATCATTGTTGACCTTATTTGCATGCGCCTACCCAGAATCCCTTGTGGTTGTGGCAGCACCATGAGATTTCTGAGGGAAAAGCAAGCCTTCTGGCTAGTCTGGTGTCTGTAGATGAGAGTTTAATAATTCTTCTACTACTCACTAACTTAAAGGGACACCCCAGCCCTCTTATACACTTTAATGCATATGATAGCTGTGATCGCTTTAAATTATGTTTTTTGGCCCATTAGATGGATTTCACAGATTCTTTTTCTTGCGCCCCCCCCATATCCATATCCCTTGAGAGTTTCTAGGGGTCTAAAGATCCCACAGATTTCAGTAGGAAGACTTTTCTGCCACTGATTGGTTGTTTTAAGCCACAGCAACATGTATTTAGTGATGATGATGATGATTTACAATACTCCTCTGGATGGTGGCTAAAATGGGACGGATAAAAATGGATCAGGGAGCTTTTCCTCGGCCCCGACTCCTTCCGGCCGTCGCACAATCATTCTTCGCCATAACCTGGTTAATGAATAACCCTACAAATAATGGTTATTGTGCAACGCACGTATTATGTGACATTCAATCTCTTATAGTTCTCACCTTCCCGTACTGGTTTCTACCTGGGAGTCCGGGCATGCGGGGCATTTAACCCTTTGATTTCCGAAAAAGTGAGGATGAGGTAAAATTTACATAAAAGAAGTATTAATAAGAACACGGCATGGGAATGAAGTCACCCAGCTATGCTTATCATGTTGTATTTTCCAAAAGGTATGAGTTGTTCCCTGATTAAACATTGCGGCGCGATGAGAAGTACCGTTTGTGATGGGCTGTGCCTTCTAATTAGCCGGGTTTTACACTCCGACGTGTAATCCGAACTGCGTGCCGGGGCAATCTCTGAGATAAGCGATAACGTACAGGTGAAATTCATCGAGTTCCCATGGGAAAATTTATATTTATGAATGCCGGCATCACTTCTTGTGATTTATAGATACAATATTTCTTCTTCTTCTTAAGGCTTGGCAAGCCACATGATGACATTTTTTTCTAAATGGAAATCAAACCAGCACAAAAAAAACCTTCTGTTTCAGGCAGGGACGCTGCACACGGGAATTTAGAATGTTTTTAACGCTTGGACAAACTGACATTCTACTCGGAAATCGCCTGTGGTGAACAGTAGGGTGGCTAGGTCTTAATCACCCAGCCGGACACTCTGACTAATGAGAGTCTATGGAGGAACGGACTTCATTAGCGTTGCCATAAAGCATCATCTCAGTGTGGTGTTTGAGCAGGAAAATGATTCGGTTGCTGATTGTTGTTGATTGGTTCAGACAACTTTCTTTTAGAGCTGAGACATAGATCTGAGAGGGTGGTAGATAAGTGGAAAGGTCTCCCAGCAGATGCTGACAGGTAAGGGGATTGAAACATGTATGGGATAGGTTTATGGCTCCTGAAAGAAGAGACCAAGGACTAATTAAGGTTTCAATCGTAACATCAGCAAAAATGGCAGACTAGATGGGCTCAATAGTATTATTTGCCATCAAAAGCTATGTTTTGTTGAAAATTGTGCCTATCCTGAGCTAACCTTTCTCCTTCTTAAGCACCGAGGGCATTTCAACTGAGCGGTATGAAAAGAGGATGAAAAAATCGTTCAAGGTGGATGTGTATGGGAACAACTGGCACAATAAACTGCACAGGGCACATCAAAGTACTCAAAATTAAATATTTTAGGATGATTTTTGAGATACAATCCACCAGAATCGCCCCCGGACATGATATTATGACGCGCTGTTTTGGGCAGAATTCCGTATTTACTTACAATCCGCAAGAACATTAAATTGGAATCAGGATCATGTTTAAGGAAAGTCCTTTATGCGTTTGTGTGAAATCATGAACATTTTCATGTAATCAGCTCTTTGTGTAGTGAGGATAAACATATTTTATTTGAACCACAAATGAATCTGGCAACCATCTTGGTCATATTAGTCCTCGATCCAAAACTGGTTCACTGCTCGATCAGGAGTAGGCAGCTTCTTCCATTCTATCTCTATGGTGGTGCATAATGGGAATTGTAGTCTACAGGAGCTGGATTGTGGGAGTTTGCTTCGTTTGGCGCTGTGTTCATGTTGACATATGCCCGTCATTACTGCTCGCTCTCATATTTCCAGGAGACACGGATCCAGCTGGGATAGCTTTGGAGTCAATTAGAGTCATCCAATGTTATAAACACCAAATTCATTTGACTGCCAGTGAATGGTGGTTTTTATGAAACTTTGATGATGTCATATGTTCATAGAAACATCCACCTTTTAGCCTTGGGCATCTCCCTGCCCCCCCCCCCACATGTTCTTCTCAAGATTTTGAGATGGTATCGATTTCTGAGGTTTGGACCCCTCCTAAAGAAGGAAATTAAGACTCACATCCCTGCCCCATTGCCTTTAACAAACAACCCATACTTCATGGAGGGCATACATCATACTAACGGTGGGCGATTAGGAATTGTTAGTTCAGAAGCACCCATCAACAATAATTCTCCCAATTTCGGTCACTACCTTAGGGACTTTCTGGGTAGACATGGGTTGGGTGGGGAACTATCAACCATACTGTTGACCAACTGTTGACCAACCAACCATAAAACTAATGAGACACGGCTGCCTTCAGCAGAACGACCCCCCAAATTGTCCTGAAGGGACACATTCATGACAGCCGAGTGGAAAGAGTTAATGTTTAACATGGATTATTGATTAACTGACAGGCAAGCAGGGAAGTTTTCTTGCAAAAAATGACTTCTGCGTTTTGGGGCGGTTACACTTAATTGCTTGGAGTGAGTCACCTCTTTTGGGGATTTTTATGATGATCAGACTGTTCTCCAAAAACAGCTAGCCAAATCAGCAGATAAAAAACCTTTTTCTCAGCCCGTATTGCAAAGGCAGGAAAGCTGCCCAATTTCTTCCATTATTTACCCTGCCCTGCGCTTGTAACACTGTAACGTTATCCACGTCACTGTCATCTCCTAGAAGTCCCTGCTCCGTATCACAATGTCCACTTCTTCAGCGTTAACCTCCACTCTATTCCAATGGTGAGCCTCAAATTCTCGACCCTTAAAGCCTAGAATCAGATGTTTCTCTGTGTTCTATTGTCCTCTCCATGGTAGTCTATATCCCACCGGATGTTCAAAACCATAACGCTCTACACCATACTTTCCTGCACAACTATCTCCTCTGGATCACCAGGCCATGTACCAAGGAAATCAACAAAACATATAGCGGTTACTTATCCCCCACCGCAGACTTTTAAGATAACTTTCCACAGTTCCGCAAAAAAATTACTCTACCCTCATTCTTCTGGTTGCTGTAAAACCTCAAACCTTAATTGGTTCTTGACCTTGCCGTACATCGCAGGCTTAAATCCCCCCTACTGTTCAAACTCTACCACTTCTGCAGGAAGCCTTGTCCACTTCTCTACCACCTGCTCGGCGCAGTGATATCTTCTCAGTTTGGCGTTAAGCTTTCCTAAATTTTCCATGATCCTCCATATTCAGTTTCCATAGAAACCATGGAAACAGTAATTGTATTTTTAAGCTCTGATGAAAAAGGGGTTAAACATGTCTATTTAAGTGATTAAAGTAATATTTCTACGGATTGAAAAGGCTCAACTTACATGTTTAGGGGGCAAATATTCACGGTAGGTTCACCTTGGGTGCTGTCCTAGGCCTTACCTGTATTAGCAATCCCAACCTTGCTTTGGCAGCCGCAACCCCCCCCCCAGGTGAGGGCCGGGGTATAAAGGAGTGTGGAGCCCTTGGCTGGGTACTATGTGGGCTCAGAGTGGCCCTCCATAGTGTAAATGGGTCAGTTGGGGAGATCTCATTTGTAACTGTCCCATTGGGCAGAGGCTCAGCAAAGAGCCTAATCACCCAAAAGTCCTGCTCCCTAAGTGGGCCTAGGTCATAATACGTCTCTGATGTCATTACGTATATTTATTTACTTCCGCTTCAGTATAAATTCAATGGGTTGCAAACGCTTTCCCGTTATAAACAATTAGTCTATGCAGTAATCTAGCCATACGCCTCTGAACTAAATATAGTGAGGATAATTTGTAGCGTTACTGAGCAACAATTTAGTTTTTTGGATTCCGCGATTTGTACTTTAGACAAATTCCGCCCATTCTCTGCTTCTGCAGTTTATTGCTACGAAATTCTTTATGTTGAAGTCGGCACCTCTTAAACCGGGGGCTGCTTTTGGATCACATGACAATATGAATTTATGGACTGCGTATGGACTGCGTATGGACTGCGTATGGACTGCGTATGGACTGCGTATGGACTGCGTGAAGCGCTACAGAAATTGTTGGCGCCATATAAATAAAAGACAATTATAAAAGAGTGCCAATCATCTTGGGCAGCGCCATTAAACCAGGTATTGCCGTATCAGTTACATTGCTTGTTACAGGTCCTAGAGGTCATAAGGGTCTAGAGGCTTAGAGGTAATGTAAAGACGTTGTAATCGTGCCTGCAGCCTCCATAGAGCGTAGTCCTTCCCAGCTAGTTTAACAATTTGCAGCAATAAGATTGCGAGCCTCGGGTGCTGCGGAGAAGGGGGCATCCCGCTGTGACTAACGCCTCCGGCGCGTATAAAACAGAGGTCGGATGAAATATTAACCGAAAGTCCAAGCCTGGTGAGTTTCAAGGGCAGAGCTATTTAAATCAGCCTTATACAGAAGCAATGCGATTGCAACTCGCTGCCTCTCGGGGGTTAATGACTAAACGCTGCTGCGTTGGAGGGTGCTGGGTGCACATTGTCCCGTGATATATATATATATATACACACAGTACATGATTTATACTGCAATTAAATGTGTTTAGTAAATTGCTCTGATCTTATGATACCTGGGAACTCTCAGAGTTCTGCCCCAAGCTGCAGGGCTTTTGCCCCAATCTCAGGGTGAAGGGGCAGATTCTCAAGGTCACACAGTCTGGAACTGACTCGATTCTATTCTGCCCCGCTGTGATCACATATACGGCTCCCAATTAGTGCTTTTGCTTCCAGTATGTTATGGCTGATATCCCTGCTTGAATGCAGGTGACTCAATTAAGTGTTTCTTTGAACAATGCCATGAGAACTTATATTACAGTAGAACGCATATGTCACTATAAAACATCTCCACAATGGACTATTAAAGGGTTAATATTTCCAGACTCATTACTATAGATCTCAGGTATGTTTTGTAGACTGACTGCTCTTTTCAGAACCCTTTATTTCACCGATATTCCAAAAAAAAAGTAAAATTCCCGACCCTTTGGGTTTGTGGGGTATTAATGGCGGCATTATCCAGGGCATTATGGAAGCTTCATCAGGATCGGGTGATATCACCTTATATTTGCCAATTAATAAATAGGTAATGAATTAAGGAATTGCTAAAATTCCATAATGTAACAATAGTACAGAGTCCCTTAATATTTAGATTTTCTATAGAAATAAAAGATAATAATAACAACAATAATAATAATTAAAATAATAACAATAATAATAACAACAACAATAATAATAATAACAATATAATAATAAAAAAACAATAATAATAATAATAATAATATAATAATTGTAACTGCAAATATAATGGGTTTGGATTGAAGGAAAGCATCTTTCTGGGAAGGAATGAGAGTATTTGGAGATGAATCAGAAAGTTGCAGGGAGGGAGGGGAGGAAGGGTGGGAGGGGGGGGGCAGTCACCATGGATTGGCCAAATGATCCTTTTATTATTAATTCAAAGAGACAATGCCAGGTAGCCAGCAGAGGCAGTGATCCCCCCAGACATGAGTGCATAGGGGGGCAAGCATGGAGCATCCTCTCCAGCCCCTGCACAGAATGGGGATCCATGCAGCAGCTTAAAGGGGAATTAAAGAGACATCCAAAGCAGGTCAGAGGAGAAGCAGCAGCATCCAAAGGAGGAGGGAGAGACAGAGGGGGCTGAGGTCCCTGAGCAATAGCAACATAGTGAGAGCAGGAGGATCCCAGAGATCTGTCAGCAGGATCTGCATCTCCCTTCCCAGATCTGCTCTCCCAGCTGCTGGGATCCATTTGATGTGATGGGGAACAACTTGTCCGGCAGCATCCCTGCCTTCCCCAGGGGAAGCCAGAGCAGACTGCCAAGGGTCCAACAGCAGCATCACCTCAAAGGTAGGTCCTCAAAATATTGCTTCTGATCACCCCTGACCCCAAAACAGGTCACCCAGGTACCCCTCCTGCAAGGCTGGACCTTTGCTGGGATCATTGCCCTGCTTTACCATTCTGCATGCTGCCCATTGCATGGACTGGTGATTATGAAGCTACAGCCCTTTAATTGTTAATTGTTCTCAGAATGCCCTTTTGCTCTGGCACAGTCTTTTATACCCCTTCAGTGCTGCCCCTGGCTTCATGATCACACTTAGATATATTAATAACTACCCCTGGCATGACGTAATGTTAATAACAGGGGGACAGCACCTTTAACGTAGCCCTGGCATGGTAAACCATAACTGCCCCCTGGCAAAGCCCTATTACCAAACCCAGCTCCTACAGGTGGCTTCCGCAGAGTTAACCTGCCATACGCGGAAGAGACTCCGCTTTATAATTTATAATTAATAGTTAGTATTGTTTTCAATCTGATCTGGTGTAGCTTGCGTTTCAGGAGATGCTGTTTGGATCGATATTATTTATTCATAGCTCCCGGCTATAAATGATCTGTTTTCGTACTTCAAAACATAGTGTACGTTGCTTAAAAAAATGCCATAATAGTTTTTTTTAATCGCCTCTAATTATTAATGAAGCATTTAATAAAGAAAGATAAAGCGCAAGGATACCCGTGAAATATAGTATATATGTGTATGTGTATATAGGAGCGTGCGGAGCTCTCCCATTCCTTCTCCATTCATAATTTTATACTACGCTGCTCATATACATCTTCAGTTGTTTCCTTGTAACGTTGCTCTGCTCTGGTATTTTAGAGGTTAATGGAGGGGGTATAATGACAAGGTACCTTCTGCCAGATGTGGTCTATCTTATTTAAAACCCAAGGTTACCAAAACATCCCTTATAAAATGCAACGTGTGGGGTCACCTAAACATACTAAAAATAAAAAAAAATAGAGGAAAACACCAAAAAATCTTATTTTCATGCGTCAGTTTACCCCCGAGTCTCAGTGATCTCACACCGGACGTTTCAGGGTAAATTAGTCGATTTTTAGGGTCATACAGTCAGATATGAATCCATGATTTTTGCATCTGGGTGTCCCAGTGTTTTTCGTTCTCACTGCCCTGCTTGAATAAAGGTGAAAAGTAAAGATTTTCTTAAGGATCATTATTAGATCCCAAATCAATGGGACGGCATCAGCGCAGGTCATTGGTACAGTTCCTGGGTAAAATGATTATTTGTTTTAAATTATATTAAATAATGGATATATTTATTATAATTTTTTTGTGATTTGCCACTGTTACAGTGTATTAACCCTTTAATGTTTTGGTAACACGTGCTCAATTTGCAATAAAAAAAAGTTTTTTATGTTTTTATTTATATAAAAAGCATTTTTTTGTAATTTTGCGCTGTTGAATTTTCATTTTAACTTTTTTTTATAAAGTGGCCTAATACACCCAAAATTAGATTTACTTTTCGCAAAGCATTCGCATAGTCACACCAAAAAAAAATAAATAAATAAATAAAAAATCCTATAATTGCTTTAAATCATTTTAATTTTTTCACATTTTATTATTTTTATCACATAAGTGTCTAATTTCTTTAATCGTATATGACGTTAGAAGCCAGTTCTGGCACACAAAGGGTGCTGTAATACCACCCTGTCAATGCATCTTACCGTTCCGTGTTGATTTGGTAAAATTCTTGTCCTTGGAACAGCCTTTTTTTATATAAGAGTGAAAATGAATGACAAATTGTTTATAAAACTGTGACGGTCTGTGGGATGACATCATTTTGCAAACAGAATCCTTAAATCCAAGCTTTCGGGGATTCTAATGAGAACAGGAGAGAGAGAGAGAGAGAGAATTCTAAGGAAATCAAAAATCACTGGGGCGGAAATTTTTCGGCAATATGACCCCCGCATGGGGCTGGATATCAGGTCCGTGCCGAGAATTTGGGAATATTTATGTAATTTAGCGATTGAATTTGTGTTCCGACGTGCGTAGAAGTGACAGCCCGCACTCACATTTTAAGTTGTAAGCTTATCCGTGCTGAAGGTTTCGGATATATATGAATATGGACGTGATTGTGATGAACGTTGAGGAACCCTGGGGTAGGGGTAAAAAAAACCGCCTTCGCAATACTTTTAAGTACATTTTTCCCAGAGGCCGGGTCGGTTAAAATTCAGCTTCCTGGGTGCTGAGACCCTAAGAGCCAAATTCTGCATGAAAAGCCGAGGTCGGCAACAAATGGGGATTTAGCCGTAAGTTCCATCTCGATACATTGTTTTCAAGATGGCCGCCTAAAGGTCAGCGGCCATTAAAGAAAGGAGCACACATATGGGTATACCTGGGTTGGACCCAAAGTCTGAGCGTTTGTGCCCTAATCTCAGGGTGAAGGGGCAGATTCTCAGCGTTAGGCAGTCTAGAGTTGACTCCTTTGCATTCTACCCCGCTGTGATCATATATAACCCTCCCAGTTGGTGCTTTTGTTAGCAGTATGTTATGGTTGCTATCCCTGCTTGAATGCAGGTGACTCCATTAAGTGTATCTTTAAATGAGTCAAGTCAAGCTTTCCATGAGAACCGGAATAGGAGCCATTTGGGTAACACGTCTGGTGGTCACTACGATGGGCTAGTAGAGTCTCCGTTCTTTTAGAAAGTTCACAGGTATGCGTATGAGTTTCTGAGAGACTTGATCTTCTGTGTTTTACTGAAAGCCATCTCTAGGATAGGGCAACAAAGGGAAGCAGCTTAGGACCCAACTACTCAACAGGGGCCTGTATTAACTACCCCTTTGTTCTGAATTTCTGCTGGCCCTGCCACTTCTCCAGCCCCTACCCTCGAGGATACTACAGCAAGGCCCGGGATAAGGTGAGTGGTAGAGTAAGTTGTGGTCGTGTGAGTGTGGCCATGATAGACATCTCACATAATTACATCACATTTCATGTATAGGGCTTGAAGGTTCAATGAGGTTGAACGTGATGGTCTTTTTTCAACCTAAATTACGGTGTTAAAATTGGGGTGGTGCTTGGTCAACCTGAAGTGGGTCCTCACATCTACTCAAAAGATGAATTGAGTCTCTGGTCTGTTACATACCTTAAGATTTAATCATATTAAATAAAAAAAAACCCAGACAAGTTTTTTTTTTCTATGGCAACAACCTATCCGCATGTGCTTTTGTGTCACATGACACATTTCAGCATTCCCTTAGAAATTATGAACAAGACAGGTTTTATGAATTTCAAGAATTATTCACCAGCACCAGAAATGGTGTCTTTGATGGAGGCAGAGAAACAGTTTCAGTCTGATTGATTTATTGGCCAATCAAAAGACAGCAAAAAAACCCCAAACCACAAAACTGATGGAATTTCAGTGTCTGATATAAAAAAAGCAATAATTCAATAATCAAACTGAATCGTACTTTAATATGCACTCTTTAAAACAAGAAATAATGGCCAAAAGATAGAAAAATAACTAGGGGAGGGGAAAGGGGCAAGAATTCGCCCCAACACCACTAATTTAAAGGGGGGCAAACAGCTATCTTATGTATTAAAGAGCATGTGATGTATGAAGGGTCCCTTTAAGATCATTCATACCCACAAACAATAATGTTATTACCTACTCATACCCGCATACTGCCCGCTATCTCTATTCTCTGCTCCATGCTATTATAATTCTGATTTTATTAAAATGTAACAAAAAATGTAAAAATAATAAAAAAACAACATTGTATTGCTTTGCTTTGAATAGTTTTTACAAAGAGGTCATTGAGTCCATGTGGCCGCCCTACAGTGTATATAAATAGTATATATATATATATATAGTATATAAAAACACATTTTTTTTAATGATTTTGTTGGGTAGAATTTGAATGACTGTTGTTATCATCCATCGAGTGGACAAGTAGCATCATACTAGGGGGGGTGGGGGATTATTTATTCATCCCGTAATGCTGTAAGGTTTACATTTACATGCAAAGTAAACAGGGATGATAGGGATTGACAGTTCCTTGTAAAATGTTCGCAGGCACAATTTGAATGTCAAAGCGAAATGTGTCATTTTTTTTAATTTACCATATTTGTGGTGTTTTTTCTTATTTTATTTATAATGTTATTTATCGTAGCAGTGTCACAAAGCCCTGTGTTGGGTTTGTGTTGATGTGAAATGAACAGATAAAAGATTGGGAAATTATGTCTTTGTTTTAATTCTCCAAATCTTCCCATAAACGTTAATATGACGTTAAAAATAACGATGTAAACCCCCCCCCCCCCAGTCAGAAGCATCATACAAGTGTCTCAACAAGTTACATCTGAATGTGCCACTGGCAACCATTTGTCACTTACTATTATTTTATTATTATTGTTATTTTTTTTGTATTTAATGTCTTTTTTTGGTTATTTTGTTATAGTATCTGTCTATAACAAAATAAGGGCCAGCTGTAGCATTTCATGTAGATGCGCCTACATTTCTCATGATTTCTTATTGAAGTCCAGAGGTGCCGGGTGCGACATTTTTCATAGGACGGGTTTGGGAGATCTTTGACCCCTCTTTTAAGCGCCCCATTTACTCTATAGGTGTGTTCGTGTCTGGTTGGCATCGCTAACCCGTCCAGCTTGTGCCTCGGAGCGGAACGCCGGTGCGAATGAGATATAATAAGAAGAAAATCTTTATCGTACCTGAGAGCTCCCTGGGCTTTGTGCAATCGGATCGTTCTGAATCACCTTTGGTCCACTAAAAAGTATAACAAAGTTCCTTAGACTTACTTACTTCTTCAGACCTCCAAGTAATTGTGTCCATAAGGGCCATTAAGCTGGATGATGGATGACCAAAGAGTTAATACATGATAAGAATTTCCTTATACAGTAAATCTACTAAAAAAAAGCTCATATAATAAGGGAAATGACAGTTATTATTCCTTTAATGGTCTGCGGATCAAAATCCCACCTGTCTTTAAGAAGGGAAGAATAATTGAATCCAAACTTTATCGGCAATTTTGCCTGGTGGTCCCAAGTGACCGTTCACTTAATAGCATCATTTTATTCTTTTTCTCCCCTTTTTTTTCCGATCCAATGATGTTCTTTTGACAGCTTGTCCGTAAAGCCTCAATGGATGTTCTGTACCACTTTATAGGCACTTCTGCAACCAGAGAGGTTTACTGGACGTTGGAAAGCACTGTGGTGCTAAACAGCCGTACCTATACAAGGGGGGGGGGCACAAACATTTAAAGGGACCATGCGGCATTTTTTTATATGCATTGGATGGCTGGAGGGTCCCTTTAAATCCATGCTTCCTATAATACATGTTGCTTTCTGTAGAGCGCCTGCATGTTCATGACATGGAACCACACAGCCGTTTATTAGAGGCGATTTAGCCTTTCTGCTGTAGCCGGCGTGAGTCATAGAAATTGAATTCAGCGATGATGTCATCGCTTCAGCTTTCCCCTTTATCATATTCCTCAGAGCCCCTGCTGTCTAATCCCCCGTACGCTCCTAAATTGGCATCTGCAAACGACGCTGCCAGTGATAGAACAGAAAAGACATGCGCGCCATTATACTTAATAAGAAAAACCTCCGATTTCCGCCTCCCTTCAAATGAACATCATCGTCACACTGAAAACAGAAGGCGGTCGCGGCGTGACGTATACAGAAATACTAGAATATTTAGTAAATGCGTATTTTTTCCTGATGCGGAGTTTGTTTCAAAAATATCTGTGGCTAAAATCCTCATTTAATGACATTTGCTAAAATCCGATGTGTAGTAAACGGCAATACTTTTTGTGACTCGCGTCCATAACGAGCTAAAATGTGGACAAATGTCAGTAGTGTAAGAAATTTGTTGAATGGGGAATTAAATTCATTGATCAAAAATACCTGGCTTGATATTTTTGTTTTAATTAGTATAATTGCATACAAAATGCCAGGAAAATATCTAGAATTCTATACCCTAACAAACTCTTCTGTTATTATCACTACATATATTTATTTAATGTACACTACCATTCAAAAGTTTGGGGTCATTCAGCTGTTTACATGGAAAACAAAGACATTTCGGTCTGTAACATAATTGCAAAAGGGTTTCCTAACCATCAATTAGCCTTTTAAACTTGGATCGGCGAACACAACGTGCCATTGGAACACAGGAGTGATGGGAGTGATAAAGGGCCATTGGAACACAGGAGTGATGGGAGTGATAAGGGCCATTGGAACACAGGATGATGGGAGTTATAAAGGGGCCATGGAACAAGGAGTGATGGGAGTGAAAGGGCCAATGGAACACAGGAGTGATGGAGTGATAAAGGGCCATTGGAACACAGGAGTGATGGAGTGATAAAGGGCCAATGGACACACAGGAGTGATGGGAGTGATAAAGGGCCATTGGAGCACAGGAGTGATGGGAGTGATAAAGGGCCATTGGAGCACAGGAGTGATGGGAGTGATAAAGGGCCATTGGAACGCCGGAGTGATGGGAGCTGTAATGGAGGCCTTAGCCAGTCCCCATAATGAAAATTTCACCAACTCATCATTCAAAGTTGTAACTCATCTCATATCTTGAAGAACATTTCTGCTGTACCTCTAGGGTTGCTACATTGTAACAGCTCATATTATCCTGGTCAATGACAGTAAATAACAAACTAAAAAACGAAAAACTTAAATAATATTACATTTCCAAGTTAATTTATTGGGGAGCTTTTCAGTTTTTAGTGCTAGCGATAAGGTAAGAGGGTAAAAAGACCCCCAGCGGGTAGATCTGGATCAGGGGCGGAGGACAGGTGGGTTTTCCTATTATTTCTTTTCACGTAAACTCTAGAAAACGTCAGGCAGAACAGCAGATGGCGAAGAACAAACCCAGCTTAGACGCAATCTCTTACAAATTGTATTTACAGCTTAGTTAAGTTCTTTCCTTATTAACATGCGGTGAAGTAACGTCTCCATCGGCTTATAGCATCGTCACCGTATTTCATGTAGACAAACTGACCCCGTCACCTGCCGACGGCTTCCGACGTATATCGTCTGACAAGCGGCACATTGAGCGCCTGGATTAAAATAGCCATGTGTCTAAAGTTCATTGCAAGCAATAAACAAGGTTCAGGTACATCGGGTACCATGGAGAATAGACCATGGAATCGAAAAAGAAGTCAATGAATCATTTCTTTAGCTGCATCTTGGCGTCGGTGAAGACTTTCGTCAGGATTTAGAAATTGCCGTTTAGAATTCTGACGCTTTGTTTTATTTCACTATCACTGACAAGGATACAAAAGAGTAAATCGCTTAAATGAACGATTTATTCGTATTGTAGAATATTAACTTTTATTTGAATATTTTATTATTATTATATTATTTGAATATGGTTGCCGTACGCTTCAGGACTCAATTAAAAATCTGACACACACTTTCAAAGCTCCTCATAGCAGTTCTCCTACTTACATCTCCTCACCCATCTCCAAAGACAGTCCTACCGCGCGTCTCTTCGTCTCCTCTCTGCTCCGATCTCCACTTCTTACACACGCTTGAAAGGTTTCTCAAAGGCTGCCCCTCTCCTCTTCAATGCCTCTCCCCATCCTATCCAGCTCTCCCCTTGCCTTCAAAAGTTGCCTGTCCTCACATGTTAGCACTAACAAAATGATTTGCATATTCATTAATATGCGAGTGCCTGCGATTTAAAATTTTGCAAGTTGCAGGTGAGGAAATACGAGTTTAATGAAAACTCCCATTGCCTCACTTGGTAATAATAAATATTTACTAACAATGCCAATTGTTTTTTTTTTCCATAACTATGGCCGTTGTGTAAAATCTCTATAAATGCGAAGCCATAAAATAGATGAGCCAAGGAATCTAGCACTAGCGATGTGAATAATTCAGCTGAGAATGTGTCTAAATGGACACATCCTATGATTTATTCTGACAGATATACCGGATATGTCAGACGAGAATGCAGACATTGAAATAATTTATTTTTTTGGCTATAATTTCATTAATAAGCCTACAGTAATCAAATATGCTATGAAAATGGTCTCAAAAGTCACTAAGTCATTATTCCGAGATGGCCATGTAAATTTTCTTATAATAAAACACACAAATAAATTGTCAGAGATGTCTTATCGTAACTAAAGTACGATATTTGTACAATTATGACCTCATTTGCACCCCGATCAGCTTTTAAAAACCCATATTTTATTCCAAGAATCTTTAAGCGTGTCTAGATTTTAAGACATTTTGTATGTATTTCCTTATATTAAATGAATGAAAACCTGCTGCAATTTTCATCTAAAGCTTCGCAAACCTAAAAGGTCTTTTCTTTTGACTACAGAAGGTTGTACAATATATTTGTGTATCCCTGGGCAGTAATTACTTTGATGATACTTTGTTTCTGAATTGGCTGGCATTGTTTTAATGCCCCAGTGCCAGAGGGTGAGAGGGGTCGTGCTGCAAAGAGCCATATGTTAAACGCGACCCTCGCACTCCATTTTTTAGAAGCGCAATCGTTTTGGCTTTGAGTGGCTAATGGCTTAGAAACGACTGCCAGGGCAATTGGATTTCCAGTTGGACGACAAACGCCATGCTTGACATTAAAAGGACAGACAATGCTCTCTCTCTTTCTCTTTTATGAGGTTAATATATATATATATATATTGGATGTAAGGATGTGACTCCCTGGGGTCCCCTTGTCCATACTTCCCAAGAGGATGGAAGAGGCACCTTTGTTGATTTTACAGCTCCCTGGGCCGGCCAGGGCAGATCTGCCCAACTGGCCCATGATTCCCACTCCCCCCCCCCAATGTGGGACAGTAGGGCAGCTATGTGGGTTGGTGGCCCAAAATCAGAACTGTTCCTTAGAAACCGAGACTCTTGGGAAGTATCTGCCTCGTCTAAGCATTGCTTTTTAATGCTGCCTTTTGCCCACATAGCTTGCAATCACCTCTGTGTGACTTTCCCGCAGGCTCTGTATTTTGTATAGATTGTTAAACACACCTGTACCTGTCCTGAAATTAATGCTCTGGAAATCCTGCTGCCCCAGGGGACAGGGTGAGGCTGGGGGGTCGATAACAAATACCCCCCCCCCCAAAGAGATGAATATCTCGATAGTTTAACAAGTGCCATTTGCTTATTGATGGAGAAATCTTACGTTTCCACCTTCGCAACTGTAATTTTTTAAAGAATATTGCTACCTTTGTGCACCCGCCATAAAATTCCACACTGATTGACGCGAAGGACTCTCACATGTACTCATTTACTACGCCAAACACTAAGAGGATTGAGCACGACAGACCTCCCCGCACCAAGTTATGTCCAGTAACCTTATGGAGCGGATTAAATGCTTATATCTGTCTGCAGCGACAGCGGAGTAAAAGTAGCAAAGTCTAACAGCAAAGATCCAGAATCCTGACAGCAAAGGGATTCCACGTTCAGTTATATTTTATCTACATGCCTAACGTAGGTCGGAGAACACATGGGCCTTATCAATTTTTTCAACACATTTAAAACACATAAAACGTCATTAGCACGATATATCACCATGACCATGCATCGTGTGCCTCATGACTCTAAGAGGCAGAGCATAACTTTGTCTCAGAATACTAAAATTAATATAGTGATTTGATTTGCGGGTCGATTTGAGTCAAAAGTTTTTCTAACTAATATAAGTTTTTTGCATCAAAATAAATTACAAAGTCGAATTGCACCTAGAGTAGACATTGGCGTGTAGAATGTAATAACGAAATTGTTAAAAAACCCAAATATATTAAATTCATAGTAAATACTCTATAATAAACTTTTCCACATGATCTGAGATGTAGGCTTCAGCTATGACATCATCAGTTATGACATCATAAGAGATGACATAACAAAAAAATGACTCTTTGTGAGTCCAGAGGTAGCCCCCTCCTTGATCTGCTTTAAGGTCAATTAAATTGAAAAAAATTATCTAATAAAACATAACATATAAATGTGTAGAAAATTATCAAACATTGCATAGATATATATATATATTATAAAATGTATATATATATAAATATCAAATATGGTTGGGTCACGTGTCTGTAAAAACATTTATAAATACATAAATAAATACATAAATCGGGTGCCATCGGATAAGATTTCAAAACTTCGATTGAAATATACAAACACCTAAGAATGATTAGTATTATGCAAATTCTCAATACCTAACCAAGATGGCAAAATTGCAAAATATTTGTCTATTTGATAAATTTGTATATAATGGCTTTTCTCCATAGAAGATATAAAACTACGTAACCGCGTAAAATGAAATTACGTAAAATGAAATGAATCACTAAGCAGCTGATTCTTAACTGCTAAATTGGAGAGATCTGCTTCCAAAAATCTTAATACCTAATTTGCATGTACTATTTAAAATTGCATTTAAAATTTTGTCCTGCTAGAAGACCCAAGTTGACCTTGCGTAACATGATTTCTATTAAAAAGAGGCGACTTTCAAGAAATCCAGTTGCGTTAACCATGTAGGACCAACCGAGAAGGAGAAGGTCATTAACGTTGGCTCTTTAGAATTCATAGTAAAGTTGATGAGTTGATATTGCAACTATCCTGTAACTTAGTGTATAAACCTGTGAAGACCTCACCCCTCCATACTATGAAATACTTTTAATAATAAGGATCTCGAAGCAATGACACTCATCAAAAAGACACACCTTTACGTGGTTTTAATACATGTATTTACCTTTGCTGAAAGCAGTGAAAGCCACAGTTCCTCTCTACTATATGTCATAAGCTCGATGAAAATCAGAAAAAAATGAGAAGATAGATCATGGGCGCTGTCCTCGTTGAGGTCAACCTCCGCTGCATTTTGCTTCTTTCAACAACTGTCTTTCATAACGTAAGAAAACATACCGAAGGAGGAGGTAATGGAGCCCATGTTCCTTATCATAATGAAATCCATCAATTCATGAGAAATAAATCTTTTGTGGGCATGAGATAAAATAACCGATGAACAAAACGTTTATTCATTTGTTGGTGACAACGTAGCCTGGAGAAACTTGTCTAGTAATTTAGGATATTAATAATTTGGATAAAGTGCAAAAAATAGCTACTTTTCCCATCTGGAGGACTATTATACAATCACTATGGCGGATGCGTTGATCGCTCACAGCTATTTTTGTTAGGTACTTCCAAGTATCATGCATGGGACAGGCATATGACCGTCCTGAACCTGACACAAGTTGTGTTTGCCTCGAGATCAAGGGGAAGACTGGATTCTATGTTTCTGTGATGTTATTAAGGACTCTTTATGTGCGTGAATATTAAGCAACGATCTATTAGTTTCATAAGAACAGCAGCTGCTCAAAATGCTTCAATATTTTAGTAAATAAGGTAGGAATACAAGGAGATTTCCCAGTAATGATGTGCGGTGCTTAGGGGACAGCAAGCTATGGAAGCTCTACCAGCTCTTCAGGAATATGGGTGAACCAGCGACCTTAAGCATGATCATTCCCTTCCTTTTTTTAACACCCAAGAAACCTGGTGTTGCTTAGATCCTTTTCTCCTTGTCGTGTATGTCTTGGGTTCCTGTCATACCTGCTCCTTATTCACTAAGGACTGCGCATGTACTGTACACCAGCGAATGTGATTTTCCTCAACATGGTGCCCAGAGAGGTCATCTCCTCCAAACTGATGACCAAGCAGGAGTTATGGGCAGCGCTGATGACCTGTCTGTATATCCGCTATTCCTATACGGTTATAGGGTATATATGGGCATAGAATGGAATTTGTTGCAAGAGGTTCTGGAATCCCTAACCCCCCTTTAATGGGAACATCTGCTAAAAAGTCATGCCCTGCTTAAATTCCACCATTATTTACTCTGAGATCACTTCAAAGCTTGCTGAAATCTGATTAATTTAGCATTATGCCATTTTAATCTGGATTTTATTTATTTTAGCTGCTGATGTCACTTTAGAGTAGACCATTATTTAAAAAAATGAAATATGACTTGGGAGATGTGGCTTTTAATCAGATGCTATGTTGTTGTTAATATATATACAGGGCTGCCATCAGGGGGGGTATGCCCTCCGGGGTGCTCGGAACGGTAATTGAGGACCCCCGCGGGGTCAAGAAACAAGCATTACGTGACATTATGGTATTAGAGCGGCAGCGCTGAAGAAGCTGGAGAGAGTAGTGTGTGTGTGTGTGTACTGTAGTGTAATGTAGAGTCATTGTGCATTATACAGTATATTGTATATATAATATATATATATACTATATATATAATATATATAGTTCTGTATATCAAGAGAGAAAATTGGAAAACAGAATCTGGAAGTGGTTACTTCCCTCTGTTTCTTCTACTTTTGCAGTGAAATGTTAAAAATTAAATTAACTTAGGTAATCTTACAGTAAACATCATTATATTATGGTGAAGAAATATATACATTGTGCAAGGAATATTAGATGGAGTCATTGGAAAAGGAGACATATTGTCTCAAAGGAGAATGGTAATTTCAGAAGTCTGTTTTTTTGTACCTCTGTTCCTCTTTCCTCCCGTAATGTCCCTCCTTTCCAGGAGCTCAAAATGTTTTCTGGGTATGAGTATATCACAGGGAAATGGGTTTGTTAATTGTATAAGTAAAAGACATCTTATATAGCCATAAATAGTTCAAAAACTTGATTTTGGAAAATCAGTCCTCTAGCCGCACTCATTGAGCTTTTACACATAACGAATGGGATAGGATAATAAGTGATTCCTTTGTAAATGGTTCATTAAGGGTTAAAATGACAGGTAAAAAAATAAAATAAAGACTGTTTTGGACCCAATATACTTTTTCTGGCCATTCTGATTGTTCAGGTCCTATGGTGCGCTCTTGTCAGTATGCCTATGAAGGACAAACTTGTTCATTTGATATTGCATCGTTCCCATGCTAAGGTTCCATAATTAGTTTTCTATTATCATCTGTAGTGGGTGTGAAGCTGATATTTTGTAATCGTGCCCTTAATACGTTGGGATTGTACTAAATATAATTCCGCCGTCCTGCTTTATATTACAGAGTACAAGATCAATACCAATACTCCTGGTATTAGAAAAACAGTCCCTGTCTTTGCTACCTAGAACGATGTCAGAATAACATGAGTTGAGTTGGGGCAACTCATCGAAGATTCTAACGTAGAATCACAGGGTGAACAAAATGCAACATATATGGGCTTCGTCTGCGTGTTATGTCACAAGACTTGTAATATAACAATACACGTCACGTGACTTCCTGTGACATCACAACGCACACTACATCACAACATACCCAACTTAAATATTAGCAGGAGAATTATTTCCTTTACCTTTAAACATATTAATTGTATCAATACAAATACACTTTATCTTTTGCCTTTCTTATGTCTTTTAGCGTAGATGTTAAGAAGTTATTCCCATCTTTGTCTTATTCATAAAGTTTGCATATTTTTAAATAGAATTCGTATTTTTTTGGGACGCAGTCTAACGGCCACATATGGCATTTGTTAATTCCCTGATTTCCCCTGTGTGTGTTTTTTTTTTATATACAAGCCTGGCGTTTATTTCATAATAACTGGTCGTGCCGATTACATAATGCATTACTACACGTTATGGCGCTGTTTATATAGCGAAAACTATACAGGAAGCAAGGAGAGGGCAACCTTCCAGATACTGGCCGGCTACAACTCCCAGCACTCTCAGCCAACAAAACAGCCCAAAAGCCGTAGGCGTTATAGCCCAATCCAAATATAAGCCATAACCGCACAGCCCGGCCTGGTTGTATTCCTGCTTTAGATGTTCTATATTTTATAAAGATATTTTTGGGAATAATTAATAATTCATAATTTCTTTTTAATTAATAATTATTTTATTTTTTTTAAATGTCATCATTTTTAATATTTATATGGCTTCAATAATCTATAATGTATCCATAATCTTTAGCGTAATATCAACTAGTTAGATAATTTGCTGCCGTATCCAATAAGATAAAAAACATGATGAGGGCCAAAACATTAACTACGAAAATATAATTTTTTTCGGATCTATGAGTCCATCTACTGTATTTTTAGGGTTTGTTGCTAATCTTTTCTATTTTCTAAGAAATGCAAATTTAAATCCAAAAGCCCAACAGCACCGCATCTGATTTCTCATTGTTGCTCTGGCAACAGTCGGCTGAATGCATCCAGTTTCCATGGTAACGCATCCCCGAGGTTTAGGATAAAGGACGAGGATAAAGAGTACAGGTGGAATCAGATCGCAATAAGTACCAATTATTGTTTCCTTTCGTAGGGCTAGACACTGATTAAGAAAATAATTGGGGGGGGGGATTGGGGAGATTGTGGCTTTTAAATGTGTTTTGCAATTCAGATACGTCTCTCTATCAGCCAAAATATAGCATTTTCCTAAACAGGAAACACATTAATTCGTGCAAGATGTTATATATATAAAAAAAAATCAATGCAATATTTCATTATTATTTAAATTAAAGGATTTTCTGTCTTTTGGTCAAAACACACTCAAAAGCCAAAAATGCCCAGTCCATGTGTAATATATTACACCATGTATGCTAGTGTGTCTATCATATAAACCAAGCCAAAGCATGATATATTTTGATCTACACATTTTGTGCTATACAGATTTGACATTATATCACACCAAAACTGGGACTTTTTTTTAGAAAAAAAGGAAAACCACATTTTAAATAATTTGATACTAGTATTCAAAACATTTGGCGGTGGTCCCCCCTATAAGATTTCCGCTGTTCCTCGCAGTCCTGTCGGATATTTAGCATGGTTGTGCTTCTCGTGTACATATGGATGTTGTTATGTGTTGATAGCAATCCATATATTTACCAGAAACTTAACAAAAGACGTAGAGATGAAATATACATTTTTTTTTCATATGACAGTTATGTCATTTCTGAGGATTTAGACTAATTTTTTTTGCAAGCTGCAGTTTGCAACACAGAGCCGCGTATTTTTAAATGTAGAAACTTTACTTGGTCTTTACCCTTTTATTGTTCAGGATTGCTATATATATACATACATATATATAAGGGGTAGCAGAAACATTACTAAACACTCATCTACAGACATCAGACACCTTGTTTTTTTCCCTCAGAAATCTTATGGTGCTTTCACAACCACAAGGGATTCTGGGTAGGCGCATGCAAATAAGGTTAACAATTATCACCTTTTGCCTCTATATGCACTTATACATGGATCCCTTGAAGGTAATCGCCCGCTGTACAGGACAGCCTTAGACAAAAACCCAGGAAGAGGTACAATAGCCAGATCACCACTCATGGACAGCCTTTTTTTGTCTGTAATCTCTTTCTACACTTCTTATTTTACACCAAGAAGGCTCAGGACCCCAGCTTTCTTTACTATTCATCCAAGTCAGAAAGTTGTGTGCAATGGGTCCCTTCTAACCAGGAAGATGCAGCCTGGCTGAAGAGTTATTGAGTCCAGCTTTACCACAGGACACCAGCCAGAAAGCATGGCTGAAGAGCTGAACACAGCAATCCCTTAGAGGGCCCTGCTGGTAGCAATCAGCTCATCCCACGCTCCAGAAGCAGCTGCAAACATGCAGCACAACCTCTCTAAACTTTATCCTTAATGGGACTCATCAGCATAAGGCTGTGATACTGGCTTAAGTTATGGAGGGTAAAAGGTGATGGAAACCCTTCCATTTAAATTTAAGGGGGTAGTAAAAGTATTATTAAACGCTCATCTACAGACACCAGACAAGCTTGTTTTTCCCTCAGAAATCTCATGGTGCTGCCACAACCACAAGGGATTCTGGGTAGGCACATGCAAATAAGGTTAACAATAATCACCTTTGCGTCATGCTGGCGAGTCCCATGAAGGACGAAACAGTTGTCCATGAGTGGTGATCTGGCTATTGCACCTCTTCCTGAGTTTTGTCTAAAGGCTGTCCTGTACAGAGGGCAATTACTTTCAAGGGATCCATGTATAAAGTGGATATAGAGGCAAAGGTGATAATTGTTAACCTTATTTGCATGCGGCTACCCAGAATCCCTTGTGGCAGCAACATGAGATTTCTGATCGAAAAACAAGCCTTCGGGCTTGTCTGGTGTCTGTAGATGAGTGTTTAATAATTGCTTCTACTACTCCTTAAATTTAAATAGGAGGGTTTCCATAACCTTTTCTCACCATAACTTATGTAATGGTTTATATATATATATATTTTTTTAAATTTCCTAACTATATTAATCCGTCTGCTAGAAAGCAGTTCTACTTAGCCACCTCTCAGACCATTAGTTTTGGGTCATTCCAAATATTGCATTAATTATTCTGTTGTGTCTTTTTTTTGCCAATAAACATCATCACTTCTAGGTTTTTATCAATTTAATGCCTTTTATCATATTCTGTAAAACAAAAGCTGGCATGTTCAAAATCATCTACGGTTTTCATCGGTTTTCCCGTGAGATTCTTTCTTTAATTGAAAAAAAAAAACACGGCAAAGTACAGCCTTCCAGGGTAATTCTTTAAAATGCAATTAATGTTATCAGTGGCTTGAAGATCACCTTCCTGACATTAACCTCATTGGATGTTCGGATTACTGCCAAAAGTGCTCAGCAAGATTTCAGCAACAAATAATTAGCTTGGAATGTCTTCAACTTTATCTTCTCCGAAAATTATTTCCGTTATTTTAGATTTCACCAAAAACGTATTTCATATTATCCATCACAGATATAAAAAGCAATGCTCGAAGGCTATTAATGTGACAATATCTGTCCGTAAAGTATTCCCCCCGGAATAATATGACTTTAAAAGGACACGCCAACCATCATAGGCACCTTAAAGCATATGGTAGCTGAGTGATCCCTTTAAAGTGATACCCCTGGCAAATAAATGGGGGCATTCTATCGCCTCTTTCCCGATCCCCAAGCTGCTTAGCTTTCAGGAGATGTGTTTATCCTGCCTGTACCCATGTGGGATACTCACCACTCAAGCCCGGACTGGCCATCTGGCCCACCGGCAAGATGTTGGCCATTGGTGCCCCATACTCCGGCCATATGCTAGGTGAGCCTAAAAACATAGAGTGTGGCCACAGATATCCAGCCGGCAGTCGCACTTATGTCCTCAGGTGGCCACTGGACTTAAAGTGCCAGGACCACTTCAGCATCACTAGCAGTCAGATTTCAATGAGAGTGCTTTTCTGTCCCTGATTGGCTGCTTCAAGCGATAGACCCATCATCATATTTAAATAACGAGTGGCAACCTTCTCTCCAAATGTTAAGGATCCTCAGTAAAGGAATTCCAAAACATAATATTTGGTTCCATGCTAATGTTGCAGGTTTAACGCGTCCTTAGTATTATTGGGCACCCGTCCACGCCAGCCACAAGTCCACTGTGAGCTTGCATTGTAGCCATGCTTGCTATCAATGTCTTTCTGTTGCTTCCCTGCTGAGTTTATTTGCTGAGTCCACAGACACTAAAACATAGTCTACAAGTTCATTTAAAGTAACCTGGCCAAATGATTTAATGAAATGTTTAAAGGGGGTGTCCAGTGAAACAATGACCCCTTTTGGAATTCATGGGAGACAACATTTTCAGGGCAAAGCTCTCAATGAGAATGATGTATTCCGAAAATAGCTCACCTGGTAACCCTAATCTTGGGTCGCCCCAAAGTTGACTAAAGTTTTAGATCTTTAGAAGGGCAGACGTGGCTTTTTTAATGTTTGTTTCGCTGATACAATTCTCTTCGCTGTTAGGCGTGTTTCACAATTATGCTCCTGATGAATGCTGCCCTTGGCAGGGAACTTTCGTTGCCATTCTACAGAAGTGGTGTTAGCCTATAAGCAGATTGAGCAGCTGCTTAGGGGTCCCAATTGATCTAAAGGGCCCTCTCAGAAGATATGGGACAGTTGACACATGTCCATGCAAATGATAAATAACACAACTCATAAAAGCAACGTTGAAATAGAACAACCTTTAATCTGCTGTAAAGCGTTACGCACTATGTATTGTGTATTGTGTCTTTGTATTGTAGAAGTGATGCAGTTCCATTGGAGTGAATCGTTTATTGCTCGTGACGTTAGTTTTGTGCGGTTCATTTTCAGTGTTTGATACGAGTAGTGATCAGACAGAGCTGGGTTAGATCCCTTGTTTCCGACGCGCACGACGATGTTACATTCATTAATATATATATATATTATATATGTCCCCAGGTCAGGTGTACTACCAGCGGCTTTATTCTCTATCAAAGTAAACGTGAATTGGAGTTATTTCCAGTTTGATTGGCATCTGCTGTTATTAATAGAGGAGATTCTGGCAGCTAGGTGGGGAATTACAGTTAATATTTTTGTTCTCATTCAAAAGCGAACAAATATATACCTCTTTTAATTCAATCCCGAGTGGCTCCTTCCATGTAGGGTTTGAGGAATTGCTGTTTATTATGGGCTAAGGAGCGCTGAATATGTTTGTTTCTCCTGCCCCAAATAAACATCTCCTATCATTCATAAAAATGTTTTCCTTTTTACCCAAATAGGGGCTGGCAGAGGCTCCCCTCTCTTAGCCCATCCTGCGCCAAACAGTGCTGTATATCGTACCGTGGAAGGGGGGCTATATGTCGATTACCTGCTCTTTCTCCAACTCTGGCAGAGAAGGAAAAAATAACCTAAATGGGGCCACAGTCAGTGGGGTTTTGTATGCCCTCAACTTGTGGCACTTGCTGTGACGTCCTCTCCCTCGATTGGGGGATTGGGGAGAGGACGTCACCACAAGCACCGCCATTTTGGTGAAAGTTCACGCTGGGTTAGAGAGAGAGAGAGTGAAAGAGAATGAGAGAGTGAGTGAGAGTGTGAGAGAGAGCATCACTGAATGTGGACCCACATATTTTGGTCATAAATTCAGATCTTTTTTGCTTCATTTTCCTCGGGGCGGGGGAGGGGGGATTGGGTTCTGGCCTCCTACATATCCAAATGCACAAATCTAATAATGATAGTCAAATCTCATTGCACAGGCCATATTTTATACTGGGATGTCAAGTATCTCTAATCGACGTTACATTTACTTGGCATTAAAAGTTCTCATGTGTTTAAATATATTGTCTAATCAATTAGTCGCGGATCAGCCAACTGCTTCCCTGTAGCAACACTGACTGCGGGTATTCTTTAGACCCAAGAAATAAGGGGTCCAAATCTGCTCAGTTCGTTGATCAAAGAACGCTCGGTTCGCTTAAAATGTCTCGATGTAGTCTTTTTCATATTCATATTTACCAAACATGAAATGCTTTCATTAGTAGATTTAATCATAACTATTATTTTGCTTTGCTAATAATATTTACTGGAGACATGGGAACTGAGGAGAATAGATGATCAAGACTCTAGAGCAAAACAGGAATACAGATGGCAGACTAAATTAAATTAGGCAGTGTTTAGTCGTGATTCATTTCAACATATGACATAATTACTTACGAACATCCTGGTTGTCTTTGTTTCAGTGCCCCCTAGTGGCAAGATGGATACATTGTATTTGGCCTCTAATGTTTCAGCTGTCATTTAATCAACAGAAAACAGCACCCTTGGAAGAAACACGGAGATCCTCATTATAAGCTCTTAACCTATATGCATAGCCACCAGACCCAATAGATGCCAAGTGTCTCGAGCCTTTGTAGTCTTCGGCAGTACCCTTCCAGTAGCTTGGATTGCTTATAGCTGCTTCTAATAAGAAATATAGCAAACTATGCAGAGACAATACGTACCGGTCACCAGTACTCGACGTTTTCACCATCTCTTTATAACTTTATGGTTTCACCTTTTCATATCTGTGACATCACACACAAATATTTTATCAAAATTCAATAAAAGTTATGATTTTTTTATTTCATAGAAGGAAGGAAACATCTTTTTTATGGTTTTTGTTAAAAGTGGTGCTTTTGAACAAGGAAAGATCAAAAATGAAACAAGCACTGTGGAAGCAGGAAAGCAAAAACGGTGTCAGGTCCACGTTGAACAACCAGAAAAGAGGGTGAAGCTTCTCTGGGTGCCCCCCGTTATATGGACACCACAATAGAAAATTGTGTTGAATTCTGTTACCTTAAAATCAGGTGCTTTCAGTTTGACCTTGGTGTGAAAGTCAAATAGTATAAGCTTTCTACGGAATGTGTTTGAGATGCGTGGAGATAAAATACTAGACTTGTGCATACGAGTGTCCAAAAACAAGGAGAGACCCCAAACAGAACAAACAAAAAAAGAGGCAGAGAACCCCAAATTTTCATTTCTTTGCTTGGAGGAACCGGCTGTCATTTTGCAATCAGCTGGATATTTGGAGATTTTGTCTAAATTTTGTGAATATGAGAAAAATTCTAACTTTGGGAATACCTTGGAACCCCCGACCTTCCGATTGAATGGCGAAGCAGGGTATGAATATACAATATACATCAAAGGAAGTGGAGATTTATATTGTCATAACAACTGCGTGTAAAAAACTAACAGCTCAGATGAATTGAAAACAATGAGCATTATTCCAAAAAAGGGAAGTTTTTGCTGGATCCTTGGGCTGCCTCCTTTGGACTGTTTTATGTTCGTAGGACAAAGACTAAACAGACCTTCATATTTTCGGTATTAACTACTAAAAATGAAAAATTGATTGCTTGTTCTCAGAGGAGAGAGAAGGCAAATGAAACCCAGCAGTTTCTGGAAGGAGAAATGTTACAAATTCTACGTGTTTCTCTATTGTCTTTTTTTTCTAGAATTTTTGATCCCCATTACAAAAGTTTTTTCTATTCAGGTTTCCTATTTTTATAAACTTAGAAATATTAACAGTGATACGCTGGGGTAATTAAACGTGTTCTCTTCATTAGCTTGAATGGTTAAAATATTTTGTGTTTGATTATGGAAAGCACAGACAATTTTGCTTGCAACTTCTCAGAATAATCGTAATGCCCTGGACTGGCTGGCTAAACCGGAGGCAGATGGGTGCTGCATATCCAGTGGCGATAAAACCATAGCATGCAGCTGTGCCTATCCAGACGCCAGCCGCAACTACACTATATGGACAAAAGTATTGGGACACCTGAACATTACACCAACAGGGACTTTGATGACATCACATTCTAAATCCATAGACAGTAATATGAAGTTGGTCCCCTTTGCCGGTATAACGGCTTCCACTCTCCTGGGAAGGCTTTCCACAAGATTTTGGAGAGTTTATGTGGGAATTTTTGCCCATTCATCCAGTAGAGCATTTGTGAGGACCGGTACTGATGTTGGAGGAGAAGGTCCGGCTCGCGATCTCCATTGCAGTTCATCCCAAAGGTGTTTGATGGGGTTGTGGTCAGGGCTCTGAGCGGGTCAGTCACTCGATGGAGTATGGAGCATAGTCGGCCAGTTGCCCAGTGGGTATTTTCTCAGTGTGCCAGATGGCCGGTTGGGGCCTGCGGATATACTGCTATTCCAGATTCTACCCCCCCCCAAAGCTTCCATATGGTAAAAAAAGGCAACACTCTGCTCCCCTTGCAAAAGAAAGAAGACACTGAGCGAGAGACTCCGGGTCAAACCCAAAGATTTCCCAAGTACGCAGATGAGACTTTCCTACAATTCACAATTTGCAAATCCAGTAAAGTAGCAGTGAATTGTCCATGCACACACTCTTCTCAATGACATTTTATTTTTCTATTTCTTACCCCGTTTCTCCTGCCAGATGCAATTCATCATATTTTATCAAAAGCCTTCCAGCAGCTCCCCAACCAAAGTTTGCTGATTGCAAACAATGTGACAAAGAGGTGTGCCGTATACCAGATAAAATGTTACATTTCTGTCTACTTTGAAACTGTTGAGTGATTTATTATTCCTTTTTCATCAGTGTAATTCTTACCAGAAATAATAAAGGATAAAAAAAAATACACTGCCTTATATAAATTGTGTTGGCATCTTCCAATAAGTAGAAGATACCTTTTAATCTCTAAATTTCATCACATGGGGATCCTGTAATAAAGAGTTAATCCTCAAAGCAGGACTGTGGACGCACGTGAACAAGGGGATTAGGAATTTGCATTCTGCATTTTCGATTTAAGCCAAACATGGTCAGGGGACTAGGGCCATCTGTCGCATGGGATGCGAGATCTACTTCCTATCTGGATATCTCATATATTCTGTGAATGTTTATATAACCACCCTATGCACGTGGGCGAGCCATGCTTCAGCCTTCCCTGCGGGGTTAAAATCCTTCATTACCTACAGCGTGATTGAAATTATAATAGATGGTTTGTGTTTTAATTTGGCAAAAAGCACGGGCAATGTTGCAGTCCTCTGTAAACAGATACAGCCGCAAATTGGATCAGTATCCGATGCACTTTGTTAATTTGAGCAGAGGATATAACCATATCATCCCGAAAGAAAGATGATTCTTTAGTCAAATTGATACCTTTTATTCGGCCGACAGAAAAAAAGATTACACAAGTTACACAAGCTTTTGGGACCCCTTGGTGGTCTCTTGTATATTTTTGTAGAAGAAACACCTGAGATCCCAAAAGCTGGTGTGACTGTATATCTTTTTCTGTGCTGGTCCAATAAAAGCTATGGACTTCATTAAAACAGAACATCCATCACTGAACTGCAAATGCCCTGGATTTAGAGAGTAATATACTACTACTTCTACTACTACTGCTACTGCTACTACTACTACTACTGCTACTACCACCACTATTACTACTACTAAAACTACTACTATTACTTCTACTACTAATATGACTACTATTACAACAACTACTACTACTACTGCTGCTACTACTACTTCTACTACTACTGCTACTTCCACTACTATTACTACTACTTCTACTACTAATACTACTACTATTACAACTACTACTACTATTACTATTACCACTACTACTACTACTAATACAATGACTACTACTATTACTACTATTACTACTTCTACTACAATTACTACTACTATTACTACTCCTCCTCCTCCTACTAATACTACTACTATTATAACTACTACTACTAATACAATTACAATTACTACTACTATTACTACTACTACTTCTACTAATACTGCTACTATTATAATTACTACTACTAATACTATTACAATTACTACTACTATTACCACTGTTACTACTACTACTTCTACTACTACTACTAATATTTTAACTTTGATATCTTCTATTTCTCGCTCCTCTGAGACAAATTGTGCCCTGGCATGTTTAACAAATAAATCTTAGCAGGTCAGTCATTTTATTATTCCAGGTTTAACCACATAAAACCAATACAGAAACTTTTAAGACTTTTAATACTTTAAAAAAAAAAACCAAAAAACATTCACATGACAGTTAAGCACTTCCTTGGAAAATATGAAACGTTTACACAATTAAATATTTCTTCCTACAGCATTTAACAATAATGGGGATGGTGTTTCTTATGTTACATTAATATATAAAGTGGTTAAATTGAAAAGAGTAGATGGAACAGCACCTTAAAATGTACCTTTATGAAAATACAGTATAATGGTAGTTGTGCATGCACTATTTACTAAGACACAGAGAGGCATGTAATTAAATGTCTAAGCTTCGTTAGAATGTCTTAATGAAGGGACTGAGGTACGATAAGCTAAGATTTCTCATACAGGTGGTCTCCAGAAAGCCCAATACCACCTACTTTGTGGCTTTGCATATTTTGAAATCTCAGACATGGCAGGATCTCACTGAAGGCCATGGGCCCAGGTGCTCTGGAAAAGCACAGGGAACTGGAGAAGTTTAAGAGATTAAGGATTCCAAAAAGCCATCTTGCAGAGCTTGAATGCACTCCATGAATGCAGCAGCTTGATGTTTTGCTATCTTTTGCTGGAAACAAATGTTATTGTCTAGATTCGTAAAAATTTAAATTTTAACAAAAATTTCCAGTTTGAGGGACCCTCAATGAAACAAAAAAAAGGAAGCAGAAAGACTAGAATTTTCACTTGCATTTCCTTTTTTCCCCTCATGCTCTTTCACACGTTCACTCACACGCTCACTCACTCTATCTCGTCTTCTCTCTTCATCCCCTTCTAGCCGGTATCAGCTCTGTTAACCAGGCCTCCCGGAGCACTTCCGCAAAAGGGAGGAGCCTCCGCGCACAATCTCTCCCCCAATTGGAGGAACAGGGGAGAGGCTGTTCCAATGGCTTTGCCCTTCTCCAAAAGTACTCCGAGAGGCCAGAATAATGCAGACGTATTTACAGAGAAAGAGAGAAGCACTCTGCATTATTTTGGCCTCTTGGAGTACTTCCACCAAAGGGAGAAGACACTACGTGGAGATAATAAACCGAGCCAACCGTAGGCTTTGTATAGTTATTTATACTAATCCCAGCATGGCTGTATTGCTTACCATGGATGTGAATTACTGGGTGTGCACTGATTGCTTGCTTTGTTGTTTGTACATATTGGTGTTCTATAATATTATTATTATTTATTGACTTATATGGTGCCATCATATTCCGCAGCACCGTATAATAGATATTAATATGAGATCGTTAGTCATACCGCTTATTGGGCCAACGCAGAAAAATGAATACACTTAGCGCTTAGAGTTATGTTCTTTAGGTAGGATCTGCTGGAAGCCTTCGGGACCTCGAAAGAGGCCTCTGAGGCCTTAAATGTTTATGTGACTTTACATCTTTTTTATGCTGGCCCAATAAAAAGATTTAACTTCGAC
>VKOC01019233.1:0-15284 GCA_009364415.1 Spea multiplicata | reverse complement strand
TTTTTTCAACCTGCCCCCCCAGTTATGCACATCTGCCCCCAGGCTTGCCGCTCTGCCCCAGAAATGCCTTATACCCTCTAAATGCCACTGTGCCTCATGATACGCCTTTTTAACCCTCTATATGCCACTGTGCCCCATGATATGCATCCCTGCAGGGGATCTGGATCTTAGTCTCATAGTCAGACCTATTTGAGGTCTGATTAAAAGACGACCCCGATTATTAGATGAGGGGTATTTTTCAGAGCATTTGCTCAGGAAAAAACCTTGTCTTATAATCAGGCAAATGCGGTATTTTTGCCAACACTGGAATACTACCATGTGTATTGCATTTATATTTTGTGTCCTACACTGTTTTTAGTATTTCTCCCATAATATTGAGGTAGAATTAAAAGAAGTATATTAGTTATATTAACTCCGCCAGAAAAGCTACATTAAGTTATCATTTCTCAAATTAGGTCATGGCACCTTTTTTTTTACCTCAGATATCGGAAGAATTCTTTAGTAGTAAGTGGCCTACTAGAACCAAAGAATATTAATCTAAGAAAGAATTTCATGTTTTTCTAGCCAGTTTTCCCCAGATTAATTCACCACAGCTGTGCAGCCAGTATGAGGTAGGGGACTGTCATAGTTGGGAGTCCAAATAAAGAATTGGGGAGGTTCAAGACCCATTTAATTTAGATTAAATCCATTTTGTAACACCAAGAGGAGATTACCAGGCTTAAACCTCGGCCAACTGGGATGCATAGTAAAATAATAAAATGCTAGGAAGACCCTGATCCCTCTGAGCCTGGGATAACTAATCTGGCAACCCTATTTTTCTTATCAGGCCCAATAACGGAGTCAATGGTCTTCCGAAGAGCAACAAAGTAAGCGAGTAGAGTAACTCAACACAGAGCCATTCATGTCTAAACCTTGGCAAAAAAATGAGTACACCCCTAAGTGGAAATGTCTAAATTGGGCCCAACTAGCCATTTCCCCACCACGGTGTCATGTGACTCATTAGTGTTACAAGGTCTCAGGTGTGAATGGGGAGCAGGTGTGTTAAATTTGGTGCTTTCGCTCTCACACTCTCTCAAACTGGTCACTGGAAGTTCAACATGGCACCTCATGGCAAAGAACTCTTTGCGGATCTGAAATAATTGTTGCTCAGCGTCATATCCTGAGGTTGTCTTTGGGAAATAGACGTTTTAGTGCTGCCAGCATTGCTGCAGAGGTTGGGACATAGTGGGATATAGGGGGTTAAAAGGCATATCATGGGACAAAGTGGCATATAGGAGGGTATAAAGCAATTTTGGAGGCAGAGTGGCATATAGGGGGTTAAAAGGCATATCATGGGGGCACTCTGCTCCAGAAAAGCCTTATGCCCCATTTACCCCCCCCCCCCCGACTTACCACTGCTTCTGACTTCCTGGTATCCGGTGAGGGCAGCGGGTGGAGGCCGGCATTCATGAAGTTAAAGGGGCCGGTGTGCACCGCTCCACCCAATGGCCATACCTCAGCTGTTCGTCCCACGTCTTAAAAGGGGTGGGATGAAGTGCTGAGGCCTGGCTGCCGCGTTCAATCACGCTAGTTTTGAATGTTGGGCTGTCGGCTGTCCGGCTCACGGACCAACCGGCCCACCGGGAAATTTCGCGGTGGGCCAGTCCAGCCCTGTGTACACTCACTACTTTACATTGTAGCAGAGCATCATTTCTTCAGTGTTGTCACATGAAAAGATATAATAAAATATTTACAGAAATGTGAGGGGTGTATTCACTTTTGTGAGATACTGTATGTGTGTGTATATGTGTGCATACTTCCCAACTTCTACCCCAGAATTGGGACGCCTCAAACAGGGCTTGGGGCTGTAGCCCTGCTGCGCATGTGCCGTATGCATTCTCTGGTGTGCCAGTCACCGTAGAATGAAATCAGCCTGATTTGGGACCGAAGTCTGGCCAAGCTTTGCCTCTTTCTTTCCGGGACAGGTTTAGAGATCTTAGGTGGGACAGCAGGATAGAATGGCAAAATCGTGACTGTCCCGGGCTAAGTTGGGAGGGATGAGTATGCGCAGGGAATAGGAGTTAGAAAGAGAATGACAAATATAAAAAGCAGACAAGTGAAATAAAAGAAAAAAGGAAAAGAAGGGATGTGTAAAAACAGATGTGGCCAAAGGAAGAATGGAACAAAAGGAAAGAAAAGAGGGAAATGATAGAACAAAAGGGGAAAAAGGCAAACAGAGAAAAAAAGACTGATCCAGAGAAGGGGCCCTTCCTGTGTCACCGCTCCAGGGCCCAAGCCTCACTCAGTGGCTCGAATTCTAGAATTGAATAAGCCTCCCCTTCATGTCGCTTTAACCCATCCCACCGGAATAACAGGAAAGAGCGGTGCAAGAAAGCTCTGCTTCCCCCTTAATAGGCTGGCTTTGCCGCTGCTGACGTCAGGGTGTCCCTGCATTAAGCATGCATCTGATAAGACCATCACAGGATTAAAGCGATCCGAGAGCCGGAGAGGAGAAATTCCCCTGCAGTGCTCCGGTTTAGCAGGCGCCAGCCGGCCATCGCTCCCTCTCTCTCTCTCCGATCCCCGCTCGGTGCAGGCAGGAGTACTAGCCGAGTCCTCGTCGCTACAAGCCATCTGGACATAATACACCATGTCTGTTGCAGGGTTCAAAAAGCAGTTCCACAAAGCCACACAGGTAATGCCTGCTTCTGCTGTCTCCATTAACCCCATGAACACGGATCGTGCAGTATTAGTGTTTTACAACATGATTTTATGAGGATGATGATGATGAGGAGGAGAATGTGCTGTGGGTTTCAGGGGCCGATCAGAAACCCCCCCATTAACCCTGCTTGCAAGATATGGCATCCCCTCCTGGCATTGTCAAGGTTAAAGCATCCTGTTGGTGATGTGCCCCCCCAGGGGTGGCATTGCATGTCACATGACCTATACATTGTATACCCCTGTGTATGGGAAGGGATTCCCCTAGGGTGGGCAATGTTTAAATGCAGAGTTTCCCTAATACACATTTACTGCAAGCTGTCTATTGCCTGGGAAGCGACCTTATCCTCCTTTCACCTCCTTGTACTGTACTTAACCATAGACACCATCAATATCATTAGCGGCATTACTTCCACTGATTCATGGTTATTCTTTTTAGGTAATGCACTTACATGTTTTGGTGATCACATTGTACAGCGCTAAGGAATATGATGGTGCTATACAAAACAATAAACAATAATCACTATCTACTATGGGAAAAGCTTGCTTTCTAGGATGCTGTCTGTGTGATGATGTAATAAGAGATAACACCTGAAGCAATTATTTGTGTTTATTCGGCTGTCACCGAATGTAGTGTGTGTGCGTTAGTAGTAGTAAATAAATACCATAGGATAGGATTGAGGTAGTGTTGTTATGTTACAGATATGGCCATGTCTGCTGGAATCCAAATGATAAACCATGGCGACCGTACGACAGGAGCCTGATAAAAATAGAGATTAGTGGATAGGCATTGCACGGAGGGATTACTGCATGATGCATACGAGAGATCTCAGTGGCCCTTTCCAAGCAAATGGGAAACTTGAATTATAGATTGCAATATGCCTGCAATCCTTGCTTGCGTATAGGCTGCTCCCACAGAGGTGACCTCCTCGGCTTCTTCCTGCTTGCCAAGGCTCCATGCAGAGCTATCTGATAACAACTGCATTATTTAAAGGGTTACTGGATTGGATAGCATTTTACTCCTATGCAGTGGTGCTGATGATGATGCAGTTTTTCTCCTATGTAGTCTTTTTGCATTCTGACGGCAAGAAGTAAAAATCCAAGTGACTCGTTACCGACAGCTCAGAGTCTATATTCCATTTAGAAAGGCCTTCTTTACCTAATGAAATGGTTCGTCTTGGTCCGGCCATAACCTTTGAGTGTATGTACTGTAAGAAGCGCTGTGTAAATTGTTGGAGCCTTATAAATAAGTATACATAAGTAAATAATAAAAGAAATCCCCACACATCCTTTTGGTGGTGACTTGTATTTTTTACATGTGGTAATTAAGGGGGGGAAAAAGCCATCCCTTATTGTGGGTGAGTCTTTGGAAGTCAAAAATAGAAAATCTGGATGTCTCCCATGGTAACAAGGAGATATCACAGAAATCGGCACATTCCACAGAATGTGTTAATGGACCAAGTTAAATCAGGCGGAGAAATCTGTGTTAATGTAACATAATGTTGAATATGTTTTGAATTGTGTGTGTAGATATATATCTGTATATATAATCTATTTGTTATTGTTGCTGCAATCTTTGTTTGTACATATTATATGTTCCCAAGCTTGTTCAGCCTGTTCTAGTATGTTAAAGGTATGACATGCTTATTTTTGCATCCTGGAAAATACCCTTTGGTGCATTTTCTAAAAGATGCCACAAAGAGTACTATTTACTTAAATGTGACTGTGCATTACCAAATACTGTAGCTCAGTAAAAATGATCCAAATCTACAGATGTATTTAAAAAATGGACTAATGTGTGAAAATACCTCATTTTAGGTGAATACCCTATAAGCTTTGGTCATCTTTATCCATCATGGCTGGACAGCAGAATCAACCCCTTGCCCCCTCCCAGTAACTCACATATGTACTGGCACACATATTTACACACACACTCACATTTACACAAACACACATATAGGGTACATTTATGTTCACATACAAATGCACATGCTCACTCCCACAAACACATTCATGCTAGTATACATAATTACACATATACTTTCACTCTAACATACATACATACATACATACATACATACACACACATACTCCATTCCTTGCCCTGTCACTCACTCACACCTCACCCGCAGCTTTCTTTCTGAATGCTCGCCTCCTCACTTTTACTACCTTACATGACCCACTGCTTTCCTGCCTCCTCTGGCTGGTCCAAAATTATTCATAAATGGCCACGCTTTGTAAAGAACTTTTGCCAGCTCCTGTTGACATACGGTACTTGTGAAAACAATACCCGGGTTATCTACTTTCCAGAAGTATGCACTGTGTAGTTTATTGTTTTATTTGTTTGTGATTACTGTCACAAACCCCCATACTAACTGTGAAAATAATGACAAAAAATACTTTGGAAACAGCAGTGTATGCCATCTAATATTTGCCCTATAATTTCCCCAAATATATATTAATTCCAAACTGAAGACATTTAAATTAATGTATTTTGATCAACTCAGCTACTATAGTGACATAGATAAATCATCCTTTTTAATATATTATTCCCACTATATGTTGGTATCAAATAAAATCACTATGAGGTATAACTTGTGTGGGTACAGAAAAAAATGTAAAAGGGGAATCCTAGCTAACCTTATTGTAAAAACTATGTTTTGGGGTACAAGGTAGCCTCAAAGTGGGGGTTAAGGCAAGATGCCACCAATTAATGTGATGTCACACAATACAGAACCCAATCTCCCGCTAGAGCGCAGTTTCGTAAGTATGTGGCCCTATCAGCATACCTGGGAACGCTCTGGGTTTGACTCTGAGATTGCCAGGTGAGCACTGCTTCTCCGGGTCAAGACCGGAATCCTCCAGGTCATGGGAGCGGGGTCTTGACACGCCCCGCTCCCCGCCCACTTTTCATTTAAATGGGGGTATTAACCACTGCAGTCAGCAGGAACACCCATTAACTTTAGCGGGACCACCCAACGATGTCAGCGGGACCACCCAACGATGTCAGCGGGACCACCCAACGATGTCAGCGGCCAACATCAGTGTGCAGTCCTGGCCGCATCCCACAGCGCCCGGAAGTTCCCAGGTATCAGACAACGGCCCTCTGGGCCAAATGACAGATGGCCATTCAAGGGCTGGGTGAAAGCTTTAGAAGGGAGGATGATGTAGAAACAGGAAGACGGTGAGCAATTTGTTATGTAAGTTCGTCTCAACATGAAAAAGCATTCTGTTTATCGAGGGAAAATAGTCAAACAAACTGATTGAAAAGCCAAGCACACAAGCTGTAGGCGGTTTTGATCAATATATTTAATGATGCTTAATGCATCCACTTTAATTTACATTTTTTTCAACACCTGCAATACTTTTTTTGCAGAGAAAAGCTTAACATTTAAAATCAAGAGTAAAAAGAAAACTTCCCGACTATTGTCGTGGGGATTCTTGCAGTAACATTATTTTACCCTTTTCTTGCATTCACTATGCATAGCGGCCTAATTTGTCCCTGCTTGGCAATATTGATGATTGAATGCTCTTCCCCTGGGAGTGAGGCCTTTGTGGTGATATAACCCAATAGATTACCTTGCTGCCGGAGGCCATGATAATAAATAGGCCTTCATGTGTCAAAGTCCCAAGATTCATTGTTTCCCGTGTGTCTGAGCTAAAAGTGATGGCCGTTTGTGCCGTAGTGCAGCGATATCCCAAAGTCCAAAATAAACTGAATATTTAGGGTTTGTAGACACGGACAACACTTATCTGCCCAGACCTAAGTACATCTCAGAGTAGAATGTGTGTCTTTTTTTTGACAAAACCGTAAATGTATGTTTCCTTTAAAATACCTACTCAACACAATTAGTGTGTTTTTTAATTATGATTTTTCTGTTTTTTGAAATAAATAGATTTTATGGACCAAATTTCAATAATTTTTTGAGCTTTTTCCAACTGGCAGCAAAAACCACATAAACTGCTGACAGTATGGCGTTAACTTGGTCCTCTAGAATTTTACACCCACCTCTGGTGGCCTTTCTCAATCTGTTTGTTTTTTTTGGGGGGAGAGGGTTACCCATGTTGCACTGCATCAGCTGTCTGTACACAGAGGGGTATTAAAATTGGTGCTGCCTTAGGCTTAACCCAGGGCAGTGCGGTCTGTCCCTTCCTCTGTGCCGCTGTCCTTTCTACTGAGCGTGGTTATATAATGTCTTATGCTGGCGCCACACTTTTAAAGGAAGAAGACCATGGAGGATTGTGCAGACTTGGCACAGCCCTCCATAGGGTTAATGGGCCAGTTGGGGAGTTTGGTGATCACTATTTTAGCCAACCCATTGAGTAGTGACGTTATGGGGAGCCTGTAGGGCGATCAGGCCCATTCTTTTGGGGCACACAGGTTGCCACCTCCCAGGACCTGCCAGCCGAGGCCAGGTTACGCCACTGGCATCTGTCAGTCAGTGGGACAAGCCTGCCACAGGTTACGGGCAATGCAGCTATTCCCTTCTGTGTTGTGATAATCTGGTGGAATTGTGTAATGCGAATTTCCAGTCATTCCCTTTGTACTAACTAACCGTGACTGTTAACGTAAATTGTAACTTGAAACACGGAATGACTTGATTTAGGTGAGGTATCTTTACAGAGTCAATACAATTACTTTAATTCACCAATTATTACTGTCTGTTGAATGAAATGTTGTATTCACACATAATGTAAAACTGAAATGCACCAAGTCACAGTTAAATTATATCTGCATGCAATGGTATATTAGAGGCAGACTTATTTTTCTGGGAAATTATGTTGATGTTGAAACTTTTTTTTTAAGTTTATTTTTTGTATTTTTGCATAATAAAAAAAAATAAAATAAAAAAACATCAACATAATTTCCAAGAAAAATAAGTCTGCCTCTAATATACCATTGCATGCAAATATAATTTAATTGCGAATTGGTACAATTTGAATGTTTCCTAATAACAGGTTACATTTTTATTATACTTTCAAATTGGTTATCCTGAAACATAAAAGATAAATAAATCAGACTAGGACTTAAAAATACTCCAGCCATCATATTCACTTAAATGCACCTGATAGCTGTGCGACCCCTTTAAATTTTCATGGTGCCCCTTTTGCAAATACATGTTAATTCAGCAGAATCCCCGACATGTATTTGCCTCTTCCTTCGCCCCTCGGCTAGCTTGTGTTCTTGCTTATTTATAGTCAGCTTGGTGAACGCTAAAAGGGAGCATTTTCAGTATTTTATCTTCATATTGTATCCAGCTAATATATTCTTATTTTAATATTAATTAATTTATTATTTTCACGTACTGGAGCAAATTCAATTATTGGAGACCAATTCGGAAGTTAATATCAGTTGTAACACATTTCTAATGTATTTTCTTCAACTCAATAGTTTATTGTAAGTTACTATTGTCTATGAAATAAAAACTTCAATAAAAATTACTGGAAAAAAAAAAAGGGAGCATTTTCCTGACACTGTTTGGCTACTTCAAGCAGCCAATCAGTGCCAAATAATGTCAGAACATGGCGGAGTGGCAGGGCTACAAGAACTACTACATGCAATAAGTGCTTTTTGTTTGTTTATTTTTTCTTCATTTTGGAAGAATGTATATTAAAGTACTTTAATATGTATTCTTATTTTGAGAGGATGTCAGGGATTGTAAAGTGTCCCGTTAAAATATTCTATTAAATGGGAACATTACCAAAAAAAAAAAAAAGAAAAAGACTCTTACCTAAACAGTTTACCTTGGCTATAGAAAAAAACTATTGATTTATACATTGTAGTAGAAATGCAAAGAAATATATGCTTCAAGAGAAAAGGGTTTGTTAGATGCGTGTCATGTTGTAGCTCGAACAAAGCCAACAAGCACTGTGGGCTGCTCAGTTTTTGCTTGCACTTCCACATATAGCCATCAGGCTTGTCTGTCTAACGTAACAAAGGGGTTAGGAAGCATTTACACACTGAATGTATCCCTTTTGTGTTCCTTTCATTTTCTGTACAATGATTTCTTGTAAAAATATGTCAGACAGGACCGCATGTTTTGTATTTAAAGGGAAACACTCCTTTGTTACCCTTATCAATGCATGTACTGCACTGCAATCATCGGGTCATTTCCACCACAATTCCTCGCGAATCGAGCATAAGTAAGCAGGGGAATGGTTGCGCCGCAGCTTTGTGCTTACTCGCTAGTGTCCTTAAAGTAATCGTCCTTAAAGAGGGGTATGCCTATATATTTGTAATCATTTACAACGGGCAGTTACCCCTCTCAATTTTTGAGGGTTCTAAAAAACCGAGCAAATGTTTGTGTCCCTTGGTTATCAATGAGTATGTAAATAGATGTTGAGATGTATACACAAAAAATTAAGTGGCACGGGTAAGGAGGAGGTGTTTATCCACCAAGCAGTGTTTTTTTTTTTTCCCGTTCTATTATCGTATTACTGACAATTGCCAAAGACGGAGTTGCATGAGTATTACTGTCACAATTTAGAAATAAGCTAATAGCTTGTAAAGTGTTGTACGAGCGCCTGATTTGAACAATATTCCATTGTTCTTTTAATGGAATGTTTGTTAAAACATCCATTTACTATGCGTCAATGATAACATGTTCACAGCATTCTTTGCTTGGTTATTTTATATCAGGAGATTGCAAAATGACTACTCAAAACAATCAATAGCCACCACTGTTAAGGAGGGTATTTAATAGCACTTCAGGTGGTCTTTAATGTATCCTCATAAAATAGCAGCAGGTCTACCTCTGATAAATGTGTAGTAACGTTCATTTTTACATTGACAATACACTTGATGGATCAAACATGTGATGTCCGGTATTTCTTTCATCCTTGGAATACAAACCGTATACAGCTGTTTTTAGTATCTTTTTTTATTTCTATTAAACACCTTTTAATGGAGTGTTTTACAGTAGCAAAAGGATGGCTTGCATATAGATCTAGCTATATTGACCTTTTATTAGATGACCCTTTGCTTTTTCACCCCAATTGGATGACCTCTGTGCTTGTCATTTTGTTAGGTAGGATTTATGACTGTGAAATGTACGCGGTGCATCAGCTTGCTCAAATTAGGTTTTCTCTCTAATAGCATCAACAGCTTGGTAGAGTCTGCCATGGAGGTTGTGTCGGATAAGCAGAGTCCTCCACAGTGAAACTGGCTAGTTGAGGAGATCAGAAATCTCCCTTGTTACTGGCCTATTTAGCAGCAGTGCAGCGGGGAGCCTGATCACCCAACGCAACAATCTGGCCCCGGTTTTGATGATACTCTAGGACTAAGCCAATATATGCTGCCGTGTACATACCTGGGCGCAGACCAGACTGCTGTCCCCAAGGGGCAGTATGTTAATGTCTGAGCATGGAATTTAGTCATACCCTCAACACGCCTCACTCTGTTCTCAGATTGTTCTGCCCCATCCTGCCTTCCTATTTCTGTAGAATTGTGTTTATTTGCCCAAAAACTTACACTTTTGACTCATCTGTCCATAGATTATTGTTCCAGATCGCTTGAGGAGCATCCGGGTTTGGCAAATGCTAGACAAGCATCAATCTATATTTTTTGGAGAGCAGTGTTTCCTACCTTGATACTCAACCATGAACTCCATATCAGCCCAGGGAGTTTTCATGTGTCTTTCTTATGTCTTCTGGATTATTTCTGAACACTGGCTGATGTCTTGCAGATCAATGGATGTTATAGTATGATGTTTTAAATCTTCTTTGATGCTCCTCAAGAACTTTTGGCAGGATGAAGACTCTGCTATGCCTCAGATAGTTGTTGTTGTTGTTAATAAGATGGTGTGGCAAACAGTGTCAACATCAGGAATCTTGGGGCCCAGTACAGGCTTAAAGCCCAATGTCCATCTCATTGCCCCATCCATTGCTCAACCCAATATCCCTGCCTTATGAGCCTAGGGTTAATGGCTCCTAGGTGCAGTATTTTTTCAGGGTCCCCATAATTAAGACGCAAACATGCTCTAACGCCTACTCGCTATACACTTGCACACATACAACCTTTCTCCTGCTCATCCTGTCCATCACCCAGGTGCAGCTAACTCCTGACACTCCCCATACCATATGCTGACCACACAATAATGCTAAAACTGTAGGCTGACACCCGCACATACATGCTTACACCAAACAAAAATAACACACACATGCACTCATGCTAACAACATACACTTAAACACCATATAGTAACAGACAAACACCCTATACTCACAAAGACTAACACCTTACAGTAAAACAAACGCTAACACCATATACTGATGCCCAGGTATACTGATGTTATATACCAATACACTCACTCTAACACTACGTCCTGATATACACACGCTAATGCCATACGATAACATACGCAACACTACATGCTCACACATGCTAACACTTATACACATGTGCACAATATCCAACAACATACACTCACTCTAACACTACTATACAATACACATACATACACAACACACACTATGCCCTCTCCTTACCTTGCTGTGTCTCTGAACTATAGTGGGGTCATGTAATGCATGTCACCCCAACGGCCAAGCAGGGAGATGAGAGAACATGGAGGCCATGCCACCTTGCCCAGCCAGGCCTGGCAAGTGTGACCCCCCCTACTTCAGGGCTCAACAAAACTTAGAGAGGACAATAGAGAGGAAAAAAATACAGTAATAAAAAATGTTAATAAATACACAAATATAAATCATAACCTTCTGGCAATAAGTGGACAAATAAACCCTGAAAACAAAAAACATGGATTCATAGTATTGAAGCCACAACAAACAGCTCTATTAAGGCTGAAAGGAACTATATATAATTTTTCCCTCGAGGAAGGAACCAGTTAGATGAACCCTTCTCCCTATGGCTGCAATGGGGAGAAAATACAAAAACAGTAATATGTTTGATCTCCGTTCATGAATTTGTCCAAGGATATCTGTTTTTATCCCACATTTTGCCGTTGCATTTTTATGTGGGATCGCAATTACTGGCAATAAATGTATCTCTTTGGGTCTGGAATGATGCTATTAGCTGACTTATGATGTAATTGCTGCACTTATTTTAAATTTTCTTTTACACGTACAGTTCTTCTATTAAACACGTTTATAATGATTTTTGGGGGTTAATTTTGCTGCTATTTAAATTGTCCAAAAACAAAGTGGCCGTGCAAACACAATTAAACATCAAGTTAAATCTTCGGCTACTGAAGTTGTGGAAAATTGCAAGGATCTTCAATCGTCACGTTACATTCCTTTGTAAATCCACGGTGTCTTGGAAAATATACGTGAGACACTTACAATTTATTTCTCTCCTGCGGGGAAAAAAAGCTGTAGTTTGTATTTCTGCTTCATTTACTGTTGTGAATAGTGCTTTATTTGGTGGAACAATTTGTTCTTTACAGCTCTCAGTATGGACTGAAAAAAGTACTGTGGCGTTCCCAAAGCCTCTCGTTTCCCAGTGGCTACAAAGCGTTGTGTTAAATGCTATAATAGAATATTAGCAGAAATAAGTTCATACTTTGAAGATGTGACATGCTGACAATGCTTGGACTAAATAAAGGATTTAGTGCTGATGTCCACATAAGTGCTGGGAAAGATATGTTTGCCTTGTAGGTTCTCAGAGCTGGAATTAAGGTTGCCTGTAATAATGCATATTAAGGCAATTTGAAGGGAAAAAAACATTCTGAAAATCCATGTATGATCATAAAAACCTACATAGAATGTGACGGCAGAACCATCGTGGTTCAAGTCTGCCAATTTTTCTTGATGTAAAGACTCAGACCTCATTCAGGCTTGGTCTTGTCTTAGATTTAGGATACCCTCATGCCTATTCCATGCATGTTTAAATTCCCACCCAGTATAACCGCTTCTGTGGGCAAGCCATTCCACTTATTTACCAACCTCTTTGGAAAATAAAAGGTTGATATTGAATAAATATCCAAAATAATAGTTTTCATTAATTTCTAGAAACAAGGTCTTTAGTGTTCTATAGAGACAAACTCGGAAGCTTATTGTTTGGAAGAATAGGGTAATAGTAATAGAAAAAGTAATAGAGATGCCCTCATAGTGAAGAGTCCAAATGGATAGGTGACAGCAACGTTTGTACTCCAGCTTGACAAATAGGAGACTAATAACCCTCTCACAGAGGAATGTTTGCGTAGAACTGTGATCTCCACTTGCAAAACAATATATGATGTAATTCTGGAGATTGCATCATTCCAAAAAGTACAGAGATTGAGACATTTTTGGGCCATATCTTCTATACACTACATGCTTCAGCAATGTACATCTTTTTATGAAATCCACAAAATTGTACACTTTTACAATGATTATATACAAAAATTTTACAGAAATTTTTTTTTTCAAGAAAATACAAGAAATGAAAAAGAGCATTGGATATCTACCATTCAAACAGTCCGCTGAGTGTATATACACAATACTTATGCCGGACCTTGAAATGTTTTCTTTTGTAAGTTTAATAAAAGGAAACTGAAGCTTCTATCGCACACTATCCATCAAGATGAATGCCGGAGAATTTAAGTAGTACACAATGGCCCCTAGGCTCAAAGCTATGAGCGATTGGAAGTGACATAATAATAGCATTCCAGGGAATTCAGAGCTACACAGTTCTGCGATAAGGATGTGTGCAAATTATGTAGTAATGGGAGCTATCAACAAGACATTTTATTTTAAGTGTAAAGCATTTTTATGCCTGCTTTACCAGTAGTTGGGCAGTGGAGGGCCCCATGTTCTAAATATTTTGGATTTCATAATAATTTCATAAAATGCACCCTGCATTTTGGAGCCATGGTCCAATGTATGTGTAATTTCTATGCTTACTATTGACCCATGAAAACACTGGGCACCAGGGTATGACATCATACACTGCTTATTTACATCAGCTAGACTTTTAGAGGGCAGAAGGCACAGAGGCACACTTCTCCTTGCTTCCACAGTAGACAAAAAAGTCAAAATGTCACAAGCCATGCAGAGTAGCCAAGCCTCCTGGATGTACTAGATGCTGTTGGTACATTAGTTATATAATCGGTAAGGGAGTGAGGTTTTGGGACACTCAATACCTTATAGTTTCCTGTTGCCTTTGTTCTGTACATCTTCAAGCTCTTGGATATGACCAGAAAATTTTAGGTTTAAACACATTATGGTACAAATAAAATATAAGGATATTTATTTATGTGTGTGTTATTTAATGTGTTACTAACAATGGCCATTGTTTACACGTCTAGTTACGACATAGCATGGTATTCTAAATCAAGGGATCATTTAAGGTCTGAGTGTTTATATCAGGAGTATTTGGTAAACTAGGTGCTCTGAATGGTCATCAAATTCTGTGTATAAACTATGGCTACAAATTAAATTGGTATTTTTTTTTCTTCTATATCTAAAGGGGTTATAGCCTTCAGAGTACTCCCATATATTGGTATTTATAGTAATCTGTAGCCTTTACATTTTAGACATTTGCTTTGTTTTTAAATGTATTTTATTATTTATGTGGCTTTGCTCTAGTCCTATTTGGATTTATGATCCATGTTTATGTCATAACAAAATCATAATATTAACAGCTTATATATTCAAGAAATCATTTGAGGCACATTTATTTTCCTTTTTGATGCTACCAATGTCATGAAAAATTTAGTGCCAGGAGTAAAGGATACCGCTGAGAGTGGAAAAGAAGTGCATAAAATTTAATTCAGAAACGAAAACTCCTATTAGAAACGTGTAATAAATTGTAGAAACCAATTAAAAAGCAGTTTATAATTGGTCTCTACAATTTATTACACGTTTCTAAAAGGAGTTTTCATTTCTGAATATTCTGTATAACACTTGATTTGTTTATCGAGCAATAGTTGGCTCTGTCTCTTTAAATAGTGTCACCATGACAACTGAGATCATGTTCTGGGAATTGCTATGGTGATGTTTGCAAATGCTGTGTAGGGCATATTCTCAAATCGTAGGCATTCAATACAAAATGTAATTTCTGATTATGTATACTGATCCTTAACCCCCTCTGTTATTTAGTGTAAACATGTATTGTTGTTCGTAATATTATATTGTATTTTTCGATTTTTTTTTTTTTTTTTTTTGTTGGGGGGAGGGAATGTCTGAAATATCTTTTTATATTTGTGCACTTTCAAGTGTGTTTAGCTAAATGCTGTACACAGTGGAGGGTTCCTACCGTGTCTACATTCACAGAATGCCGCGACATTAATGTTAAGATAAACATTCCCTAAAATATTATGAAAAATGCTAAATTTCACATAAATAAATATGTATGGTGTAGGGCTGCAACAACTAATCGATAAAATCGATAATAATCGATAATGAAATTCGTTGCCAACGAATTTCATTATCGATTAGTTGAATCGATTATTATCGATTATAAAATGAGGGTTTTTTCAGAGCAAACACTCTGAAAAATCCCCCTCATTATATAATCCGTTTCACTGACTCACCGTCTCACAGCAGCAGCTCCTACTTACTCCCCCTCCCTGTAATCACTGTGACAACTGGCCCCGCCCCCTTCCTTCTCCAGGCCAGAACCACATGGCTGTGACACTCATCTAGCTGTAAGTA
>VKOC01019232.1:0-11833 GCA_009364415.1 Spea multiplicata | reverse complement strand
ACTCGGACGATCTCCGAGGGCTCAGACGCTAACGACCGGAGAAGGGCAGCGGGGATGTGGGAAGTGAGATCCGGGTTATGTGACAACGGAAAAAGCGGGCCTGGAATGGAAGTTAAAACCCGTTTATATGAGATGGTGCGCCTATAAGGCTTATGCGAGAGGTCTTATGATTAAAATTAAAAAACAAATGAGAACATTGAATAATTTACCTATGAATGAGCTATATCTGGCCTATTATAAGGTAGCGAAAAAATTTAAAATAGACCCCACAGAAGAACATAAAAAAGAATTTCAGTCTCTAAGGGAAAGGATAAATCAAAAAGAAGTAGAGAAAACAAAATATTATATGGAAAAACTAAGAGTGAAATATTACCAAAAAAGCAATAGAACAAACAAATTCATGAGTCAATTATTGAAAAAGAAAAGGGCCAAAGAAAGAATAACAAAGATTGTGACAGAGAACGGGGTCCATATGATCCCAGAAGATATAGCAGAAAGCTTTAGAGCTTTTTACGGAAAACTATACACTATCCCTAAGAGAGCGAGAGAGGAAGATATTGTTAAATATTTAAAATCGGCAGACTTACCTGTTATATCAGAGACAACAAAGGATTTGCTAAACAAACCTATAGAAAAAATAGAACTAAGTAATGTAATAGATAAGCTAGTGAAACAGAAGGCACCCGGCCCAGATGGATTTACCAATCTATTTTATAAAACTTTCAAGGCCGATATAATAAATGTACTTATGGGTGTCTATGGAGAAATAGCAACGACAGGAACATGCCCAAAAGAATTATTACAAGCCAATATTTTACCAATATTAAAAAAAGATAAAAATCCGGTACAATTAACAAGCTATCGTCCCATTTCTTTAATAAATGTTGACATCAAATTGTTCTCTGCAATTGTGGCGGAAAGACTAAAACCAATTTTAAATACTCTGATACACCCTGATCAGGTGGGCTTTGTACCCGCTCGAGATTCTACTAACAATGTTAGAAGACTAATAGACACTTTGGACTTTGCAGAGAGGACAAGGTGCCCCCTCCTGACCCTCTCGCTAGACGCTGAGAAGGCGTTCGATAGGGTCAGCTGGGAGTATCTAAATGCTTCATTGGGATTATTTGGTCTAACGGGATGGATATATAAAGCTATTACAGCCCTTTATACCAATCCTAGTGCCCGAGTAGTTGGATCAGGATTGTGCTCTAAGTGGTTTGATCTTCAGAACGGCACCCGCCAGGGCTGTCCTCTGTCACCCATACTTTACATTCTCTCCCTGGAACCATTCGCTAACAGAGTCAGAAACAATCATCATATTTCAGGCCTCAAAATTAACGAACAAGATTATAAGATTATGTTATATGCAGATGATGTTGTAGTCTCCTTATCCAATCCCATAAATTCTATGAGTTATTTTCTCCAAGAGGTAGATACATTTAGTAAGGTTTCAAATTATAAACTAAACCTGGATAAAACGATACTTCAGGCTAAGAATTTAGACGAGGTAACTATGAAGACTTTTTACGAAAGTTTCTCTATAACAAGCAGAATTAACGAATTTGAATATCTAGGGATATGCATACCAGAGAAAATAGAAGAAATAGTTGAAAAGAATTTTCTCCGTCTATTAAGACTCTCAAACCAATTATTAAAAGATTGGAAGAAAGTGGAATTATCGTGGTGGGGTAGAGTTAATGCCATTAGATCTTACTTATTGCCAAAATGGATATATTTATTTCGCATGCTCCCCCTAAAATTTCCACAAAGTTGGCTCTCAATGATCCATTCCAGTTTTATTAATTTCGTATGGAGAGGTAAAATTCCTAGAGTTAAAGCTAGTCTTTTGGGTCTCCGGACTAGAGATGGCGGGATGGGATTTCCCTTGATAAGATTATATTACGAAGCTAGTATTTTATTCCACATCTGTAAAACTTACCAAAACCATTCCAAAGAAGAAAGCTGGTACAAAATAGAACAGAAAGCTTTAGAGAGCAATAGGTTAAACAATCTAATCTGGTCTACGAAAGACAGAGCAAATATACACCAAATTAAAGGGAAAAATAGTATCCTGGATAACATCCTAACAGAGTGGATGAATATTAAAAAGAGAATGGGAATAAAAGATAAATTGTTAGATTCTTTAGATATACATCTACTGGAAACATCTATAGATGATATCTCCTTATACCAGTGGAGAGGGGCGGGGCTGCAAAAGATAGGGGATTTGGTTGCGCAGGGACAAATAATACCATTTCATATTCTTAATGAGAAATACCATCCAAGGAAAATATCCATTTTTACTTATTTGCGAGTTAAAAATTTTATCAACAAACATGTCCTGTCTACTCACAGAGAGGATCTCCTCAAATTGGTATCGTTATTTAATCTTAAACATTCGTCAAAATTATATTCTAAATGTGTGGAAGCTATGAGATTTAGAGAAGGACATAACCCTATAAAATCATATATAGCCAGATGGGAAAAAGAGCTAAATTGCGCACTCCCAACAAAGGACTGGTTAAGTGCATTTAGAAGATTGCCACCTATGGTGCACGATTTATCTTTACTGGAGACACAGTTCAAGGTTGCATATAGGTGGTATATGGTCCCGACTAGAGTGGCGGATATTTACCACACTGCTACCAGACTGTGTTGGAGATGTGGACTGTTGGAGGGATCTTACCTCCATATTTGGTGGTCCTGCCCAAAAGTCTCCAAATTATGGAGTAAAACTCTCGACTGCCTTAAAAGAGTGGCCAATATAGAGGTGCCTAATTCCCCAGCTTCACTTTTGCTACACATAGGATGGCCGACTCTGTCTCCTGTGCAGCTAAACTTAACAACACACTTATGCTTAGCAGTTAAGAGAACAATAGCAAAACAATGGAAACAAGATACAGAAATTAACTGGGTTCAAGTAGAAAATCAACTGAAATACCAACTAAAGATGGAAAGAGAAGTTTCTCGATCTTACTCTTCTAATGTTAAGAAAACTATAGTATGGGATAAATGTCTCCAAATAATGTCTTCTTCGATTACAAGCATTAGTTGACTTACCTCCTAACCAAAAGTTACTTCACTAAATTTTTTTTTTTTTTTTTTTTTTTTTATTGAAGTCAGGCATCAGATTATTAGTAAATAGACTTACCTCATATTAAAAAGTCAGTTCATCTACATTAGTTTCCTCCACGTACCTTTCTCCAACCTGGACTCAAATATTTTTATCTATTTATTTATTTTTTTTTTTTTCTTTTTTTTTTTTTTTTTTTTTTCCTTGGTGTCTTTGTTTAAAACCCGTTTATTGGCCAACCTGCGCAGAACCTTCATTGAGGCAGATATAGTAGGGTGAGGACCGTCAAACAATTTCCCATAACGGGGAGGCAACCAGGGGGCCGCCGCTATGTGATAGAGGAAAAAGGAACCCTCAAGATGAACCCATTGCTTAGGCGCCCCAATCGACCACTCCACCACCCTACGAAGGTGGGAAGCCATCCAGTACCCCTCAAGACTAGGTAAGCCCAAACCCCCCCCTATTTTTATGTCTGATAAGGTGTTGGTAAGCAAGTCTCGGGGCACGAGCCCCCCAAACATATGCTGTGAAAAGTCTGCGACAGGCGGCAAAATAAGAGCGAGGCAGAAAAATGGGTAAGGACTGAAAAAGATAGAGAAACCTGGGGAGAACGTTCATTTTGAGAACCCCCACACGGCCAAACCAGGAAACATGAGGCATCGCCCACCTACGAAGATCAGCGGTCACGGAGGACAAAAGCGTATCATAGTTCAGCGAGGCAAGTTTGGAGAGGTCCGCAGGAATCCACAAGCCGAGATATTTAATGGCCTGCGTTTGCCACCGAAATGGGAAAGCACCAATAATCAGTGCCCGCAAGCGAGCTGGTATATTCACCCCCAGAATTTCCGATTTTTGGACGTTTATTTTAAAGTTAGAGAGGTCACCAAAAGCCCCCAATTCTCTAGCAACATGATGGAGGGAGTGAAAAGGATTCGTGAGTACACAAAGTAAATCGTCAGCATAAGCTGCCAGCTTATGAGTAACCCGCGAGACCTCACAACCTGTGATGTCCTCATTGGCCCGAATCGCATTGGCAAGCGGTTCCAACGCTATGATAAAGAGGAGGGGGGACAGGGGGCAACCCTGACGGGTACCGTTTTCAAGGCAAAACGGATCCGAGAGGATCCCATTCACCCTAACCTGAGCGGTGGGGTTAGAATAAAGGGCCTTAATTTGATTCAGGAAATTACCCCCAATGCCCACGGTCTCCAAGACCCGAAACAGATAAGGCCAGGCCACCCTATCAAATGCCTTTTCGGCGTCCATGGAGACAAGCGTCAAGGGAAGTTTATGATTGCGGGCATACGTCAATAAATTAAGGATCCGAATTGTATTATCCCTGGCCTCCCTGCCGGGGACAAAGCCGACCTGATCCCCATGGATCAACGAGGGGATGTAAATCTGAAGGCGCATGGCCATGACCTTCGCCAAAAGCTTAACATCCGAATTAATCAAGGAAATCGGACGGTAACTGGAACATTGTTCCGGATCTTTTCCAGGTTTGGGAATGACCGTGATATAGGCCAGATTAGATTGAGGGGCCAGTCCCGTAGCCGAAGCCAGAGAATTAAAAAGTGACACCAATTGTGGACCCAAAACAGGCAACAAGCGCTTATAGTAACCAACGGTGAAGCCGTCTGGTCCCGGGGACTTGCCACTTGGGGTAAGTTTAAGAGCATTTGCAACTTCCTCCTCAGAGACAGGAGCATTTAACAACTCCCTAGCCTCCGGAGTCAGCCGCCGCGGAGCGTGTTTCGTTAAATACGCTTCTAAAGCATCACGATACATGGGGGTGGCCCGCTCCGGCGGGGGGAGATTGTACAGGGACTTATAATAGGCATGGAAACACTTGGCAATCTGTCTAGACTCATAGTGAACCGAGCCCCCTGGTCTCTCACTTTGGGAATATAGGTGGCCGCCCGTTGTGCCCTAAGAGCTCTGGCCAACATTTTACCGGGTTTATCGCCCATCTCATAAAATGCCTTCCTGGTCAATAAGAAATGGCGTTTCGTAGTGGAGTCCAAAAGCGAAGCTAGCTGCTCCCGAAGGGAGTGCAGCTGTTCTAGCACTGCTGGGGCCAAAGAGGATTTATGGTTTTGTTCCAACTGATGAATCTGCCTGGTCAGCGAAACGACCTCAGCCAGACGTAAGTTCTTAAGTACGGAACCCATCTTTATTAGGTGACCCCTGATGACCGCTTTGTGGGCTTCCCAAACCGTAGGGAACGGAACTTCCTCCGAAATATTTTCCGTGAAATAGTTACGTATGTGTTGTGATAGATCTGACAAGCAGGAGGGATTGTCTAAGATATTTTCATTAAGTCGCCAACACCACGGTCGGGACGGGGAGGAGGCGAGTTTAAACGTGAAGTGCACCGGAGCATGGTCGCTTAACGATTGAATGCCTATGGCCGAGGAGTGTAAATGCAACAAGTGATGGTGTGAGAGGAATAAAGCATCAATCCTGGTATATCTAGGCGTGCGTATAGTACTTGTTAGTGAGTTTAAATTCCTTGGAATGTATAAAGTGCGTTTCTTGCAAAAAGGCAATATGTGTGTGGAGGGACTGCAAAGTGTATAGGACTTTAGAACGGTGTTGGGGCTTATTTAAGCCTCTAACATTCAGAGAGGTCACTCGAATCAAATCAGGTGTCATGTAACGGACATCCGGAGAAACTCGCCACAACCCAGACCATCCCGGAGAAACAACAATCTACACAAAAACAACTGAAAATTAAAAACATGTAAACAAAACAAAAGTAAGGACACTGGATGCCTAGGCATCGAATAATGAGCCAAGGACCTCAGAGAGGTCCGAAAACTACAACTTCACCCCTCAAAGAGAGGGAAGTGAGTGGGCTCCGGGGGCGTTATGCAAACTAGAAACACACGGAGTTGTGCAACAGAAAAATAGAGGATGACTAAAATGAACATGGAGCTAACGGTGAATGCCAGGGGACCACACACCCCACCCGTAGCAATGAGGAAAGGCCACCAACCCAACGCTCTGCAACCCCTCTGCGGTCATTACAAGCCCAGTAGAGGCATAGCAACTTTACTAAAAAAAAACCACCGACCACAGCGGAGCGATATAAAATAAACAAAACAAAACCCGCCTCCCTGACACAAATAATGTAAAACCGACGCATATCTCCAACCTTCGGCGCAAAAAAGAGAAAATAAGGAGAAAAAACAAATGACGAACGTGTCCGTGTAAACCAAAAGCCGCTGAGACATCCGTAACGCGGCAGGCAGCTTGTCAGACGAACGGATGTAAGACGGCATCAAGATCCCAGGCAAGTGCTCACGTCCCCCAGGACACGCGCAGGCACCATCCAAGAAGCAGGAGGAGTGAAGCGGTCCAGGTAACCCACAGGGGGCACGTAAACGCAGGAGCCTACGGGGCCCGCAACGAGCAGGGTGAGTATGTAGCACCATACACACCAGAAAAAGCAATAGGGCAGTCACAAGGCGGAAACACTCCGTAGGGAAGCAGGCACATAGAACAGCCAGGAAGTAGACCTGGGCCAAGCATATACCCACAGTGGGAACAGAAACCACGTAGGATACACGTGGAGACGGAAAATACAGCACACCTCACTAGGAGAAGGCCGTCGTGGAGTGAAAGCCTATGTACTTGCGTCGTCCCTTTGTCGATTCCGCTTACGCCGCTGCGGTCTCGGGGTCCAATCACCGGGAGGATCAGTCGCTAGGACCGGAGCAAGAAATGTAGGTTCCCAGTCCTCCACCGTGCAGGTCGGAAGCTCCAGCGCTTCGAGAAAGGGCTGAACATCACTCAGATGCCGAATGACGTGGGAATTAGGGCCCTGTCTCACTATTAGTGCGAATGGAAAACCCCACTGGTAGGGGATATGTGCCGCACGTAGGGCCAAAGTGACGGGCCGTAGGAAGCGTCGGGCCCGTAAAGTCGCAGGTGAGAGGTCCTGGAAGATAGCAATATCGTGGGAGTCCCATTTAAGCGCAGCGTTACCTCGACACTGGCGAAGAATATCCTCCTTTTGAGAGTAATGGGTAAGACAGCAGACCACATCTCTCGGCGGGGCCGTTCCCATCGGTTTTTGACGTAAAGTCCTGTGGGCCCTGTCAAATTCGATGATGGCGTCAGGAGGTCGTTGCAGGATCTGGTTAAAGATCTCTCGTAAGGTCGGAATAAGATCCGCGTGCGAGAGAGATTCCGGGAGGCCTCGAATTCTCAGATTATTGCGTCTGCCCCTGTTGTCGAGATCCTCAACCTTTCGTGAGAGTTGGGTCAGCATAGTAGATTGGTCCCGCAGCTGTGTAGAGAGGGCATCTACATGTCGGCTAATTTTCGGCTGTTCGTCTTCTAATGCGGCCACGCGGTCGCCAACATGGCGGATGTCCGCCTGGATAGCGGTAAGACTTGAACGGATACCTTGCGTGGCGCGATCAATGATAGCTGATATGTCCTCCTTCGTAGGGAGCAAATCCAACTTCTTCCGCCACGAGTGCTCCGTAGGGGCCAAGGCAGCAGCATTCAAAGCCCGCGTTTCATCACTCGTCACCACGCTGCCCGGGCTGGCCGGAGGTGAAGTAGGCCGAGAAAGAGAGTCCCGAGAGTCCTGGTCAGAAGACGCCTGAAAAAACGCCCGCACCGAGGTGAGTGACCTCTCTTTCGATCCAGCAGGTTTTGGTGTTGCAGGTAGCTTGTTATGTTTGCCCATGTTGGTGGAGTGCAGTACAACCGAAGCGTTTTTTCGGGCAGGGTGCACGGGAGCTCGACACTCACACGTCCATGTTGGTTGGAGTCCGACCACGCCCCTCAAGTAGGACTTATCTTAACCTCTCAGGCGCCACTCTCTTAACAGCACCTCTTGGCTGCTCCATTGGATTATGCCCTTTCTCTGTATTGCATGATACATTTCTGATTTCTCTTTCACCCGTTAACACTCATACCCTCAATCACCAGCAATTAGGACGTATTATATGTGGAGGATCATGCCAGTGCTGAACAGTTGGACCCATAATGTTGACAAGGATTGTGATTTGTTGTCGTGATTAAAGTATATTAGAAAGACACTTACCACATGCTTTATCCCCTAAAAAGAGAAGAAAACAGAATTAGAAAATGAAAAAAAATGATTTGCTATTTAACACTAAAAGTACAAAGATAAATGTTTTTACATTATATGTTATTCCACAATAAATTAAATGTGGAAATAAATGATTTTATTCTGTTTTTTGGATTACAGAGTTATAGATTTAGTAAAACTATGTGGATAAATACTAAATAAGACATGTCCATAGCATTCCTGGGTTAAAACCAGGTCAATTAATATATAATAGTTTGGAACATTTGGAATTTTGAAGTTTTGGAAAGGAATTTTGGAAAAATCTGGAATAACTTTAAGTTGGGAAAATATATCTATGGAAATATATAATAACTACATGAAAAAGAGTCAAACACCAAATATTTAAAGTTAGGTTCTGTAGAGCTTTCCAGCCAATACACAATTCTTCCTTTACAATAAATGACGTTGAGCATTAGGTGGGACAACTATATTTCATTGTTTTAGTGATGGTTATTGTGGGAGTTTGTAACCCAACAAGGTAAAAATGCCACAATGTCAGAAGATGTTATTGTTATTCGACCGTTGTTAATGTTTATCTCAATAAAGGTTTTTAATTAAGAAACTGATTATTGGATATAATTTCTTTTAAAGTTCTTCATTCATTAAATGAAGTCATTGTTTTAAGCCATTTGGTACATGTTGATATTTTGGATAAAAAAAAACACATATAGATGTTTAGAAACTTTAAATTGTGCTTACCTTTCAGATTAGGACAGTACCCTGGAAACAAAGATAACATCATTAATGCCTCTTCTGTAAAGTGTATTTGCATGCATACAGTATATATCGGCTAATTGAACTATTCAAGTCATCCATAAAGGTTACAACCAATGCCCTGCCAAATAACTGCAAAGACTGCTTTCTATCTATCCCTAGGAGTCTTCTTTCTTAGCCCTTTTGCTGACTACGAGGGGATCAAGATATAAGCATCTCCATCACACATTTCTATTACGTGTTCCCTCTCACATGATGCACTCAGCAGGGAGCTGGGATACAGTCTAATATCCAAGAACTCCACTCCACTAGGAGAGCACTCAATCCCCACTTAATCACAAAGTATGTCTGCTTTGAGTGGGGGGATGACAGAGCCTGATAATCTGATTTTGTGGGGTAGGGTGGAAGCTGAGGTCTGGATAAAATTATTATTCCTCATAAATACATAAATTGATATAATTCCAAATTAGGTGGTCTGTTGCCCAACCACTAATGTAACAAGAAAAAACCCAAAATGTGAAAATAAATACCCCCATACTGAGCATAAACGTGATGAACTATATAGAAATTAATACAGAACTACCAGTAATCTCTTTACACATAATGCAAAAAATACAAAACATCAAATCTAAAAAATAATCCTCATTATTGTTAATGCTCTATTGGTTAATTACCTGCAAAGTTACATTTCAAATCTAATATTAACACACTAGTTATTTAGGTTTCCAAAGAGATTGTGCGTCTTAAATCCTTACTTACTTTCTGTCATAAACCGGGTAATGATGGCACTGAAGTTTGCTTTAAGGTGTTTCAAACTCGCATCGATGGTGTTCATGAAGTGAGTTCCTACCAAAAGAAAAGAGTTTAGTTACGGGCCAAATACATACATTTCCCACCCATTCTGTGATCGTCGGGATGCAGGGGTAAACATATACTTTACAATATCCTTTATTCATGTTTAGAATATCTGTCGGTGAAGACTAAACCTCTATTTGTCTCCTTTGAGGAAAAGTACCCGTTAGAACATTATTTTTAATTACGTTCTACCCCGTCCAAATCTCAGCAACAATTTGGGAATAAATGAATCCCCGATCTGCTGTACAGAAGTAAAGTTGATTTGTGTCGTTGAACGAGCATCTGCCATCCCAACGGCGCTAATCCTTTTTTTTTAATCTGCCACTAGTGTTACGGCTCAATCACTGCACTTCTTCTTTGTAACAATATTCAATACACACATTGGTCTATATCTGGCTACTGGAGATAAAGGGGTTAATAAAATGAAACATAGCAAATAAATACCTTCAGCAACTGAGGCACCGATCGTCTGCACAGGATTGTCAAGTTGTTCAACCAATTGGGAAATAGCAAGTTTATCTGAAAAACACATTGTAAAAGTTATGAAATTGGAAAACTGCATTTTAAACCATTTTGACCTGATGTTCTCCAGGAATAGTTATAAGGTTCTAAAAATTATTTTAAACTGATCAAGCTTTCTTTCAGGGTCCTGATGACATTTTAGGCAGCCTGCAAAGACAATCAGCCTTCTTCCTACCACAGGATGTCCAGCAGACGTTACAGTTCTGAGACTCTGAGTGCTAAAACATGGGGTACATCAGCAGACTGAACCCCTGTATCCACACACAGAAGTCTCTACAAGGCCTGGGCCCATAGTCGATAGGGAGGAGGCTGGCTCTCAGGGCTCTCCAGGGGCCCCAGTGATGGAGGGTTCTGTCACACTTCTCCCCCTTCCAAATAGGACTGACACAGGAGTAAACCCCAAACGGGTTGACTCCGTAGTCAATTAGTTCACTTAGCCCATCAATGCCCTCCTGAAACTGGTGCCCCAAATAATCTGCCCCTCCAAGAGAAGTACTCCCCCGTCCAACCTCTCCAGAAAAATATAACTGCCGGTGTAGAGAAGTGCCTACAACACCTTCTCTCTGGAATCTTCCCAGTCGCTGGGGAGTGATGATGCCTGCATCTTCTCCCTGGTGCTCCTGTTGCCGCTGTGGTGATGGGTTGGCAGCGCCATCTCCCAGGTCATCTGTCTGCCTCTGGGGAGGAGGGACTACACCCTCGGTTTCCTGAACTAGGATCTGTGGCTGGGAAGAGAGGACAGGTTCCTCCACTTCCGAATCTGTGAGCTGCTGCTGGGGAGACTGGCCAGCTGCGCCATCTCCTGTGCGCTCACTTGGCCACTGGGGAGGGATGCCGCCTCCACCCGTTCCTTGATGCTCATTCTGCCGCTGGGAACATGGGCCGGCTGCGCCGTCTCCCGGGTCATCCGTCAGCCGCTGGGGAGGAGGGACGACACTCCCAGCTCCCTCAACTGGGATCTGCTGCTGGGGAAGGAGAACAGGTTCTTCCGCTCCCAGAGTCATGAGCTGCCGCCGGGGAGACTGGCCGGCTGTGCCAACTCCTGGACACTCACCCACCCGCTGGGGAGTGATGCAGCCTGCATCCCCTCCCTGGTTCTCCTGCTGCCGCTGGGGATATGGGCTGGCTACCGCATCTCCCTGGATTCCTGTTGTTGTTCCAGATACGGGGCAAAGGCCAGGGGCTCCCCACCCTGTTGTCAGAGCTTCAGCGAACTACCCAGCATTCGGAGGACCCTGGTGGGAAGACCGCAGCCTTATCCCCCATCCTGGGTTAACATCCTTGGATGAACAATCAACAAAATCCATGGACACTGGGGCATACTGCTGAACATGGTCAAACAGTTTTTTATATGCTTTTCCCAGTTCCCACTCCTGTGTAGTTAAAAAGTCAAAATCACCTCTCAGTCCACCTGGGAGGTCCAATTCCCTGAAATCTCGGTTGTCCATAAACCGCCACTCCGCTGTACTGCCGAAGTCCAGGTCCTCCTCTATCTAATTGGTGCGATATATAAATAATAAAAACACGCATTATACATCGCTGCGGAGTATGACGGC
>VKOC01019230.1:0-31491 GCA_009364415.1 Spea multiplicata | reverse complement strand
CACAAAAAAACAAAAGATCTCCTCTAATCCGCCTACAGTCCAATCAGATTTGCACCTTATCACCAATTGCAAAAGTCAAGTAACTGGCATTATTTGTGTCAGTCGGATGTGCACACGGCGCATCTTTCATAAAGGTCTTCATGTAATATAGTTTGAATGCCATTTAATAATCATCTATCATTGTAAAAGAAGATATTCCAAACTCCAGTTTGTTTCAAATTTTCCAGAAAAAAAGGCTTTTGAAAAATACCTCTTTTTCCCCAATTTTTCTGGTTTTTTTTTTCAATTTTTCTGGACCCTAAAACCCACTGGCACAGAGACCAAAAGAGTAAGTTAAAATACTTATGGAATGGATTAAATACATCTTGTACATTATTAAATGAAAATAGTACACGCCACTCAATGGAGTCTTTAGTCTAAAGTGACTTCAGAGTCACTCACTAAAATACATAATCTATAGATCCTGATCATCATAGACTTTCTAGCTAGCCCTCAGTGGCATATTTGAGGGGGGAGCTGTTCTGCCTAAACAAAAACAACCGCTTATGGGTCAATTCCTCATTGCCGAGCCGGCACAGCCTCCATAGCATGTTGTACTCTGCACCATGATATTCTGCCGCAGAGCACCATATACCATATCAAGCTCTCAACAGGGAGGACAGGGGCCAAGGAGGCGAGAGTGTTGGGCATGACTGGGGCTTTGCCCCGAATACAGCCTAGGCAATGCCAAAGTATATCACTGACCCTGAACAAAATCAAAGAGAAAGCACTCTTTTTTAGTTTTTATTCTGCAACATCCTATTGTGGTCAGTTGTATTTTCTGTTAACAGGGCTGAATGTAGCACATGGGCATTACTACCAACAAGTTGATCAATTATAGAAGCCTTAGGAATTCCTCTGACAAAAACAGAATTTTATATATATATTCGACATCAATTTGATTTTATCTAAATATTAAAAAATATATATATTTACAAAAAAATTTAATACAGACGTCAGGTTCTTTGCAAGATATAAAAGCTTGTTTTGGGGTACAGCAACGTCTGCTTGGCAAACCTAAAAACAAAACAAAAAGCTATGATTTCAACATTTAAAAAAAGTCAGTATTTATAAATAAAAAGGATTAACACTAAACGAATATGCAATGTGACAATTTAACAAGCAGCACACGCGATCATCAATATCATTCAGGGTAAATCTTTTAAGATTCTATACTTCCAGTAAATGCGCATTTTATGGTATAGGGAAAATATAAATAAAGAACTTTGAGAAAAGCTATTAGGAAACATTTATAGCCACACTTCATCTAACATGTCACCATTTTGCCAAATGGACTACAACAATCTATACATATTTGAGAGCCTTTGTCACAGTAACCAAAACACTGGATTTTTATCACAATGCCTCATATAAAGCCTGCAGTTGCATACTTACAGTCTATTTCATTTTATGGCACTTCATGGTGGAGGAATCATGGGTTCAGTAATCTCAAACGTTTTTATGATGTCCTGCCAAAAGTAAATTATACGATGTGGAATAGTTACTTAAAATAAGAATAAAAAGCAAAACCGAACCAAGCTCCTTACCATCCAGTCCTGGTGGCTGAGCGATATGACACCCTGATACCTAGGCTGATTGTCCTTGTCCATGTTTGACTCGTTCTCCTGAGCTATGGGTTCTGTTAAGATAAAAACGTCAGGGTGTCGGTTGCAATGATTAGAACACTTGACAGTCAGGATCTGTTACGGGAACAATAATAATAAAACTAATACAATTTATTTATCAAACATGAATGAAAAAAAAATAAATTTTTCCTTTACTAGGATAATGAGGCAAACTGCGGACACAAAACTACTAACAGGGCATACTTAGTGCTTCAATCCGCACTGGTTGTGGAAAATGAAACTCTTGCCTCTAATTGCTCCTCTGTCTTCTTCCATTTCTCCCCAGTATCAGCTCCGTTACCCCAAGCATTTCCACAAAAGGGCGGAGCCTCTGCACACACCCTCTCCCCCAATTGGAGGAGGAGAGGCTGTCCCCGTGCTGAACGCCATGAAGTACTCCAATAGGCCAGAATATCGCATATGGATTTTGCAGAGGAGAGGTGCAGAAACAACTCTTTCTCCAATAGGATCATCATATATTCAGGCCTTTCCTCTTTTCCTTTTATTAAGGACCAAATTTGGGGGGGGGTCTTATAATCGAGCAAATACGGTATTTTATCAGCCAAATCAGGCAAATAAGTTATTCTCCTGTACACAAGTTTAATGGGATAATATGGCTACATGTAAGGGACATTATATTATTATAAATGTATTATAAAAGTTATACTGCAAGCACAGCAAGTCATTCTTAGAAGTAGATACAGAAGCAAGAAACAATAAAACAGCAATTGACAAATCGGAGCCAAATCAACCACGGTTCCCAAATTACGGCTGGAATAGTAATCAGTAAATGTTTGAGTAAATTGTACACTCATTCTAAGTACGGCATGTCAGACTCCAGAGGGTTCTTTCCTCGGAAAGGTGTGGATCTGGCCTTTATAACTATATTGCATACCTATACTGGATGTTTTATGCTGTAATGGGAATTATTACTATGTTGCCACAGCACCTCTTGGGTCTTGCTTACTGCTACCAAAGTTAGAAACAATTTTTAAACAGCTGATATAATGGAAATTTAAAGAATTCTGCACAACTGAGTTATTGTTAAAAAGTGCGGTGTTGCAGTTCTTTTAGATGCGGTTCGGGAACATGGGCAAAAGAAATACAGATACTTACCTATTACAGGTAGCTTATCAAAATCAAGCTTTATTGCAGCAAATCCATCCTGGAAAATAAGTGAAATAATTAGATGGTTAAAAACCATGGAATGAATAAAACTTAAAGAGACACTCCAGTGCGAGCTTAAAGAGATGCTCCAATGATACCTTTTCAGTGATGGGCGAGTGAGATAATGGGCTGGGGAGATAAGGCTAAATGGCTCTTTCCCTACGTAACCTGAAAAAAAAACTCTCCTCACTACATACTATATGGACAGATCCGTGGGGGTGTTCTATATTTCCATGTTATTTACTATGATTGCAGCCATAACACCTATTCAGAATTGTGAATCATTGCTACATAGCACTAAACTCCTAGTCCCTGTTAGTATCTACCTTTATTGTGACATTAAAAAAAGAAGTTTGTCTTTTTTTTTTTTTAAATTAGGTGCATTCCCATGGTCTAAAAGTGGACAGACTTGGGATTTGGTAGAAGACACCCTGATTAAACAAAGTTGACACATGACAAAAAAGTAGTACTGCCAGGAACATTGCGTGAAAAGTAATGTATAAACAAGAAAACATTTTGTAGAAAACACTATAAGCAACATTGTCAAAGTAAAAAAAAAAAAAAAGCTATCTTGAAATGTAGACCATACATTCTGATCATAAATTTCACTGGTATAATTGCTGGCACTGTACAGATATAAGAGCAGAAACTCACCCTGATTATAAAGGAGACATGAAAAATATTCTCAACTGTACGAGCAAAAGAGTTTGGGTCAATCACAAAATCAAAGAAAGAAATTGGAGTGTCCGCTAAAAAGGAAAAAGAAAGGATGGAAATTACAACACAAGAAGTAATAATTAAATAATGTATACATGGATGGTTCCCAGCACATATTCAAGCACATAGGCATGTCATCTGCATAGACGAACAATCGCAGTAAAATGAATAGTACTGAAGAACTCACTGACTTTCAACATGGTGCTGTCATAGAATACCAGCTTTTCCACAAGGGAGTTTGTGAAATTCCTGCCCTGCTAGATATGGCTTGGTCCACTGTGAGTGCTGTTTTTTTGCTTGTTTGTTTGTTTTAAGTGGAATCGTCTAGGAGTAAACAGTGGTCTGTAGCATCATTCACTACAGAGTTCCAAAATTTCTTTGGAAGCAACATCAGCACAAGCACTGTGCACCAGGAGCTTCATGAAATGAGCTTCTATGGCCAAGAAACCACACACACGCCAAAGATTGGTGGTGTAAAGCAATAGATATAGTTTGGTAAGTCTGTTGTGGAGGGAACTCTAGTGGCTTGCACAAAGCACTGACTTTAACCACACACCTTTGGGATAACTTAGAACACAGACTGCGAGCCAGGCTTTCTCGTCCAACATCAGTGACTGACCTCACCAATGGCCTTTTGGCTGAATGGGCACAAACTCCCACAGACACAAATCTTGTGGAAAGCCTTCCCAGAAGAGTGGAGCCTTTTATAGCTGTAAAGTGGGGAGGGCAACTCCATATTAACCCCCATGCTTTACGAATGGGATGTCCAACAAGCTCACATAGGTGCGATGGTCGGGTGTCCACATACTTTGTCACAGTGTAGATGATTATCACGTAAAATGTCTAAATTCTGCCTAACATACAGTAACTTCCATCACTTTTAAAAGGTTCATTCCCCAAACTATACAAGTGACTTAAACTTACGGTCATCTTTGAAGTAAGTCTGGAGGAATCCCAGGATTCGTTCCACTTCCTTCTCTGTTGCTTCCTGGTGAGACTCTTCCATTTTCTTCAACTAAACAGAAAAGTTCCAGTTATGCTCCCATGATCACATAGCCACCCCTTTTTTTTTTTAATCTATTTTGTAGGTCAGCTACATACCTGAGCTGGCATCACTCTCATCTCCTCTGCTTTGTTGTTCTTCCTCTGCCTTTCAATTCGTTGTCGAACAACTGGAGGTTCAACCTTGAAGGACCCTAACCTGTACAAAAACAGAGCACTTTCAGAGTCACATCGTAAAAGCGCCCTAAGGTGACAAACTGACATAACATTTGGCCAATACGCATGTAGTTGCCACATCAATAGTTATAAAGCAATGGCCAATGTAACAGAAGATGCACATATACATAATGTAAGTATAAATATTATTTTGAGTATATTAATAAACAAGTTTAATTAAAAACACTCCATAAAAATCTTAAACACATACTGGACCAGGACTCACATATAGTGAAACGTTGGAGTTCTTTTGAAATATTTATCAGCCTCAGTTCCTAGTTTATGCCAGGCATCTGCTGGCAAATACCCCTTTCCAAAACTGTCATCTTCACTATCACTTTCTGGATTTTCCATGCGATTTATACCCATGAATGACAGCTACAATGAAAGACAACAAACAACATGATGTTCTAGAATACAAGTACAGTATACTGAAGCAGTGTTCAGGGTTAATTGTGTAAAAACATTACATGTAAACCCAACTATGGTTAATTTTGCAATTCCTTAACACTACAGAAACTACATTATGTAAAATTTGGAAGCCACACTTTTTTTTTTTTTAAATGTACAGATGCTTTAAAAAAAAATAAAAAAAAAAATACGATCAACCAAGGGAAACCACAGGGCCCTGGTGCGAAAATTGCCCCTGGGTCCCCTAACTTCAACAGCAAGTCTGTGTCATCATTGTCCCCAAACAACTTGTCTGTGCCTTCTTTGCCCCTTCCCCCCACTTCCAACATGCAACAAATGTAAACACACTTACACAAATTACACACACTTGTCACACTCACTCACTCACACAAGTACACATCCATACATACAAACACATATATCCCACCTTCCGCCCCCGCTTACCTCTCACCGCTCCTGCAGCTTTCTCTCGGGGTCACGTGACGTAAGGATACATCACGTGATGTTCCTGGCTCCCCGTGCCGGTTCAAAATAGCTTAGAAGGGGCCCTTGGTGCGGTCCAGGTTGAAAGGGCCCTTCCTAAACAGTTTTGAACCAGTATGAGGAGACAGGAACAAGGGGCTATAGGGGTCGCACCAGGGCCCCTATAGGCTCAGGTCTGGCGCAACCCTTGTAGTTATGCCAGGGGATCAACCTCAGGATACAGCCAAATCTTAATGATGCCATGTCGAATATCTAGCGTACCAGGTCTTCTGCGAAGGATGTAGGATCAAACACAGCCATGTCTGTGTGAAGCTGAGAGGCTTTCTCCTTCCCAATGTTTGACGCCAAAACCAGTAACTGAGCATCAAGCGCGGCCTCTCTGGGACGAGATACTGCACCAAAAAAAAAAATACATCAAACGTTAGCAAGCATCTTTCTAATACAACATCTACGGCGAGTATGAGCTACGTTACCTATGATTCTTATAAAAATATGCCGGGAAAAACGATTCGTAAATATGCATAACGTTGAGATAAATAGATACAATATTATCAATTCAAATATTGGTTAGTAACACAGAAATGAAAGGTTATATTTGGGAAAAGGTCACACAGAACGCACAAATAACGTTATTAGGTTTGGAGAGTCGTACCCGCTGAAAAGAGTTTGTTGGCATTCTCAAGAGTATCGGTCAGCTTGTTACTTTTAGAGCTCAGCATGTCCTCCCTGTTATCTGTCATGGAGAAAAAGATCAATCGGATCCAATCAGTACAGGAGTTTAACATAGCAGATGCACGGAAGAGAGTATGGGGAGGAAAAAGAGGTTCATACATATAAGGGCATTCTGCAGAATCACCCCATTCACAAACGTAGAGGGTCCCCGCAGCTACCGTATGAATTAAAGTGCACAGGGTGGCTGGAGAGTCCCTTTAACCCACACCTGACCCTGAGGCTGTGACTTCATTAACCCTGTGTGTATAGCAGGTCCCCCAAATGTTCCTATGTGAAGGTCTCGCCAGGTCTCGCTTAGACCCGATGCACAGGGTTATGACAGGGAACTCACGCATCACGTTTTGTATGAGCTCTCTATAGTCCTGCCGGATCTGTCTACGGCTCCCGTTGTCCCCGTCCGCATCCCCCATATCCTCATCATGCGCTGGGTCGTCGGCCTCCCGTATGGGGGTCTTTCTGCTGCCCATGTCGGTGCAAACTCCATGCACCGCGGCAAAAACCGCCAAGGGAAAACGGGAAGCCCAACCTCTACCAAGGAAGTATGTGGGGCGGGAACAATTTGCATCCCAAGCCTCGCTTTGACATCGTTGATTTAAAACCCCGTATCTTTAGCGATGTTGGCACCCCCCTGGAAACGACATCACATGACATAACATGCGGCACTGTGAAAACATTTATTTAGCAATGTCTTATACCTGGTTTTATTATAAAAAATAAATACATTTACTAGTGTAGCTGTATAACTTAGGCTGCATGTTAATACACGCTAACACACACACTTGCCTGCTAACAGATACACGTAACACACAAACATTCACACTAACACACAGTAACACGTATGACACATACACAATCATGCTAACAAACATACTCCACATCCTAGCATATACACACTTACACACATGCTAACGCACACTCACTATCACACATGTCACACCATCATAACATGCTTACCTTCACCGGAGCCCTTTTTGCTCTATGGTGGGGTCACATAACATCATGCTAGGTCTATGCAAGTGTTTAAAGAACAACTGCCCCTGTCTCTTTGGGTGATTAAGACTAAGCCATTCTATTGTTTACATCAAGCAGTGAGGGTATTTGTCTAGTAGATGGAGCTAAGAAATTTTTAACACCTTAGGGACACAGGGCATACTATTACATCCTCTAAAACATGCTCCAGATCAGGGATGGGGAACCTTTTTTCTGCCAAGGGCCATTTGGATATTTATGACATAATTTGTGGGCCAGACAAAATTATCAACTTATAAATTAGCTCCACATTGTATATTTATCCCACCAGACAGCCATCCCTTTAGTATTGATTTATGTGATCCCCCCAGCCAGCCCCCCTTGTGAATTAATGCCCCCACACCCTTGCATATTGCCCTCCGGCCAGCCCCACATTGTGTATTTTTTGCATCCACAGCACCTGCCTAGCACCCAGAATCGAAGCCATATTTGCCCTCAAACAGGCTCCCCGTGTCATTACACATCGATGCTATCACACACATATTTATTCATTCACCCCTTCACAAGTATTAATTCACTCATTCAGATACTCATTCATTCACTTATTCACATATACTCATTCACATATACTCATTCACAAACATTCACTCAATCACACATACTCATTCATACTGAACTGCAGATTTATCTGTGCGGCACTGTGACACTGCTGGAAACACTATTAAGTGTAAAAAGATTCCCAGAGGGTCTGTCCGGACCCTCCTGAAACCTCTAAAGTACTCTCTCTGCAGGCTGATCACTCTTAGGCAGTATACGCAAGTAGGGGCCAAAACATTATCCAGGCCAGTCTACTGTTCTTCTTCTGTAAGTTAAGGGTAAACGTTCATGTTAATAATAGTTGGTGAATTCATATTTGGTAAAACATTTCTTTTTGTGTCAAAAATCTTAATATGCTTTCAATGAGCCTTTGCACTACCTAGTTTTAATTCTTGTTTACAATGATAGTAAATTTACTTACTTTTATATTTTTCAGATTGAGTTTCTGTATTTGAGATTACTGTGCTATATTGTATTTTTCCATTGCTGCCCATATTATTTAATGTTTAATAAATGTTTAATAGGAATATCACTTTTGTGATGTTGTGTGATAACCACAAATTCATTTTGTTTTACACTGTGATTACAAAGTTATTTTTTGTATTACTACAAATACTGAAAAAATAGATATGTGGGGATGGAACCACAAGGGAGGGGCTTAACCAGGAAGAGGTGTGGTCATGTTAGGGCATGGTTAAGGCAGGGGCATCTATATGAGATGGGGGGGCATGACTCTGAGTGCCCAAATCCACGTGTCTATTCCTTTATTTACACTATATGGGCAAAAGTAGTGGGATGCCTGACCATTACACCAAAAGGGGCTTTTATGACATTGCATTCTAAATACATAGACAATAATATGTAGTTGGTCCCCCCTTTGCAGTTCTAACAGCATCAACTCTTCTGCTTTCCACATGGTTTTGGAGAATTTTTGTAGGAATCCAGTAGATTCCACAGAACACTTTTCCACTGTTCCAGAGTCCAGAGGCGGCGTGCTTTACATCACTCGATCTGACGCTTTTCGGTGTGCTTTACATCACTCGATCTGACGCTTGGCATTGTACTTGGTGATATGAGGTTTGCATGCATCTCCTCGGCCATGGAAACCTGGCTGTTGGGAAGACACTGAGTTGAAGGGAACCATGCAAAAAAAGAAAACAATACATACATTCTGTGGGACCGCAGGTGGAGGCGCCATTGTTTCAGCAGTATGTAGCATTTCAACCATTTCAAACCAACACTATTGGGTGTCATAAAAAATCCCTAACCTGGCTGACGGTACATATTTTTAGACTGGATCAACAAAGTCAAATGAATAAGTCATGAAGGAAAAGTTTACAAGGGGTAAACCAAAGCACAATACATATGCCAATTTTGTTCCACCGTTTTAGCAATAGCAAAAAATATCATTTTAGAGGATTCTAAAATGTCTGTGAATGTGTACCGGAAAACTGCTCACTGCTTCTATTAAAGTATCCAGGATTTCGGTATTCAATGCATTCCAGCAGCATTCACCAGCAGCCCAGTACACATCTTTGTGGATTGGATGCTGGGCTGCATTTCTCCTCACTTGCAGTATGTAGAATTTATAGATGCCCGGTATATAAGAACCTCATCTAACCAATGTACTTGGCAACCTACTAGACAAGCTGGCTCTGTTTTCTTGTCGTTATTTCCGTAACATTTCCAGGTCTGTATTATAGCTCTAGGCTTGGATTCCTCACACCTCACCAGAGTTCCAAATCCCATTTATAGAACTTGTTGCATGTGACCAGCTCAGGGAAGAGATCAGCATTCAGACAGAAGGAAAGAGCCGGGACAGGGAAGCGAAACGGTGCTTGGGTGAGAATAATAAAGCAGAGATACAGAAAAAATGGAATGGCTGGCGAGATTGATATAATGACAGCAGTAGACACTTTAATATATATATAACATTGGAAGACGTGAAAGTGGAAGAGGAAAGGAGAGACTAAGGACAAATAGAAAGTGTGAAATACAAAATACTGTAGAAAAAAAATCGGCAATTGAAAAGAAGAGTGAGTGGAACGAAATACATCTGAAAGGGCTGGCGTGCTCGTAACTGCTGCTGATTTCACTGGATGAGAAGTGGGTAAGTACTGAACAAATCATGAATTAATTATATTTATGCAACCGTTACCGTATCCAATGTTACATAACATACAAAATATATTATCAATAATAACCCATATTTTATTAAGATGGTAACAAGGACAGATCACAGGCAGAGACTGGTCTTGTGTCAATCCCTACATTGACCTTAACATATACCAGTGACTGGGACGCTGATATATTTAGACAAAATACTCTACAGAGACTCTTAGTCAGTAGCCTGAGCTTGGGCCTAGCCCCACACCTTACAGAATAAGCACCAGCGGGTTCCCCCAACAAGAGAGCCCCTAAAAGAATAGACAGCATCCTAACCTTCAAGGTCACTAACTTTCTAGTGCTTTAAGAGCTCAACGATTAATATTTACACAAGTGGTGTGTTATGTCCCATCCTTAAATCTCTGATCAGCTTGAATGAACACCACGCAAAAGGGTTGGATTCTACCAAAAAATATATACACGCTTGGCTTGCAGTCTATTTTGCATTAAAAGGTAGATGATGTGTTAGAAATGAATATACCGGTAGTTACATTCACTTGGTAGGAGTGGACACATATATAATTAAACCGAGAAACACAGAGCTGTTTTTGAGTGCGTTATACCGCTAAACTACGGAAGTTATCTCGTCACTTTTGTGTCTGCACCTGCTTATGTACCGTATTTGTAGACTATAGAGGTCTACCAGAAGACAAATTAGTAAACATTAGACAACAGCCCATCTGCACACATGTATGCGATAATGTGATATCATGCAATCATTAACCCATGGAGGAAAACCAGCCCAATGTCATAACACAAGATTTGGTGTCTCGACAGATTTAGTCTTCTGGAACAATTTTCTCGCAGTCAAGTGAGGATTAACTGTTGTGATCATGTTTCGGCTGCCGTCATCTGACAGCAAGATGGTAAATTTAGCTAACAGACTCACATATCACACTAAGAGGAGCAATATATCCACAAAACCATTCACATGCAGAAGCTAAAAGAATACAATTTTTTAATATAAAAAGCATTTTTGTGTTAAATAAACTAACTTCAGGTTTTTAATATCAGACAAAATGCTTTTTATTTTTAATGATGATTTTGTGTACATAAGGAAAAAAGCTATTCGAACTACCTGGCCCTGTTTGAAAAAAGTAATTGCCCCTTTAGTTACACAATCAACCAATTAACCAAATATAATTTATAACTGGGTTCAAATTCACTAGACACACCCAGGCGTGATTACTGCCGGCCCTGACGAATCTAAACATCAATGAAATAGAACCTGTCTTGCAAAGTGAAGTAGGCTAAAGGTCTCAAAAAAGAAGCACATGATGCGCAACCTAAATAAATTCAAGAACAGATGAGAAAGTCATTGACATTTATCTGACCGGAAAGGGTTCCAAAGCTCGGGGACTCCAGCGAAAAAATGAAAGCCATTATCTACAAATGGAGATAACAGTGGTGAACCTTCCCAGGAACACAGACCAACATGGAAAGAACTGGAGGCCTCACTTGTACCTTATAGTACAATATATAAATATAATATGGCTAATTTATCTGGGTTAGTTTGAGTACAAGGTCAAAATATAGAGACTCTGCACTCTGGATAACATCGGGAAGAAAGAACTTATGATTAATCACCATTCAAGGCCTCATTGTTTCCTTCCTTCCCTGGCACCTTGCTACACATTAAAGCTCTTTACTGAAGTTATCCAGAGTGAGAAGAAGTCTATATTTTTACCTTGGGAGCATCTGATGTCCTCTGCACCTGTTTTCCTGTGAAGGTTTTGTAGGGTATGGTGTCGTTTTCGCAGTTGATCGGAGGTGCGTACAGAATAAAAGCTTGTTGAGGAAAGTTGTTAGTAGTTTAAGGACAAGCCCCGCGTTTTTACCTTTGACAGTAGCAGGGTATGAGTTAAGATCATGTTATCTATGGAGGTCCACAATTAGCAGTTATTCAGGTCAGGGGTGGCCATCATGCAAACCAGGCAAATGGCTGGTGTGTTGATGCTCGTGGCGCCTCCTATGTACCTTTATTGCCGATCCTGTCCTTAGTGCTGGATCCAAGTCCAGTCCTTTCCTGAGTATATGAGGTGAGCTAAAACATTCCATCCCAACGCATTCCAACTCGTATAACAAATCCTAGATTTATGACTAAACCCCTTTATCCTCTAGGGTCAGCAAAGAGTCACGGCGTGGAGTCTCAACACAGAAACACAATACAGAGCAAGGGAGAGGCAGAGGACACTTGAATAAATCAACATTTATAACATAGTAATCAAATGCAGGGTAATTAAGAGTATTAATGCATCCTCTAAAAAAGCCTTCAAGTTTCTGAATTTGGCAACTATGTCTCTACACCAATATGCAATGGCCATGGCTATGGATACAAAATAAGGCATTACACAAACTGGTAACTGGGGACGTTGAAGACGTATAAAATAGTATTTTTTTTCTATTTGTTAACATAGTATTGGGAGAATTATGATATGTGTGAAATACAGAAAGTATAATAATATATAATAAAATAGTAAAACGTTTAGTAAAGTTAACAGATTACATGTTGTTTTAAGTAGCAGACACGCTTGCATTTTAAAACAATAAACAAACCAATTAATTCCGACAATTTTCCAGTGATGACGATTTTATCACATTACTTGTTATAACTTGACAACCATGAAGAGCACAAAAGCATGTAAGGCGTTTCCGTACATTGTTTTACAGTTGTATTATCTTGCATATCACCAGGATTCAATTAAGGTTTCTTTGTAATTCCAAGCAAATGTAAGGTTCATTTGCAGGTTTGTGTTCAATGAAGCATTTGGGGTTCCAATGTCTAGGCCAAACCGGGCTCGTCCATCTATAATTATATACAATGCCTGATTTTATGTGTAAAGTCAGTGTGGGCAAGGCAGCTGTGGGAGAGCCCAAGCTGAGCCAGAACTTGCCCCAAATCCACAATCCATCATGTGAGATCAGTTGTCCTCCTGATACAAGAGTCATTGTGAGTGAATCAAAGAAGGTTTTTGCTAGCCAGCTTGGCTTCTACGCATGGACCTACCCTATTAACAAGTTAAGTGGTAGTAGCCCACCGCTATTATTAACAGCATTTGGTCCAGAGGAGAACTGGAGAGAACTTTAGCACCTGATATACAGTGACATCATTACATTTTCCTACACATCATTCCCACACGGTATCACGCGAAACACTTTTCTTCTATAGTTGTTTGCCTGCTTAGATACAGAACAATGGCTTGCTGCTCACAACCAGTTGTGAGCAGAAACCAGTTGAACATTAACTGCTAATTAACATGCATTTGCTTGAGATATTTTTGGAAAGGCTAACAAACATTACATACTGAAATGTGGGTGAATAATAATTACCTAATGTAACGACGAAAGAATCCATGGCATCCTCCCATCATACATAATTATATGGGGGCCAGGTTTGATGGCTTTAACGTTTCAATGTTTCATATACACACAAACAGGACCTCTGTATCAAAGAGCGAGTTACCTGCCTAGTATACACAGACCTCAGTGGGACAAGTAGGCCGTTTGGAGAGGTCTCAACAGCCCAAGGGGCTTCGCTCGCCCAGATCTATACACTAGTCAGTGTATGTAAGAAAATGTCACTAGCAGTCACACTTTTACTATCCTGTATACGCGTTAAGATTATCTAGACTTTCCCTGATCATCTCTTGGATCAGCGAATGGTATCTTCTTGGCAATGGCTTACAGTCATATACCGCTGCTCGAGTGCCCATTAGGAACTCATCTGCAAAAATAAGGTTTGCTGATGAAGCAATCACAAACAAGACTAGCAAGTTTCAGATAAAATATAACTTGAAAAGGGTGTGCCGTTGTCTGGACGGGAATGTATTATTTTGTTTTATTAAAGTGCAGAATAACCTATAAAAAACAGCAATTTTCACGACAGGGTCCTTCCCACTAAATCCTAAAATTACATATATATTTAAATCCAGTCTCTCCAGTTTTTCCTCCATGCTATATTGGTTACTTGCTTAGGGAGGTCCTGCTACTTTTTCGTTGCCATCTGCGGATTGTATGTTTTGTGTTCTGGAAGTGTATAGTGTAGAGATTATAACCCCTGGTGACAAATAAATAAGCCTCACAGTCACTACGAGGGTTTCAGACATATTATTGTTCAGCTGCTCTCCTAACTTGTGATGTCCCACATAGTTGTGCTACACACGCCTAGACCGAGCACTGGGCAAACTGGGCAAAGGGCCAGCGGGCCAGTGCTCGATGGTGCCTCCTACCTACCCTCTACTGCACTTGCGTATCCTGCAGCTTTGTGTAGCTGGCGGCAGACAGCTTGTACATAATTTATCTGCCACTGGCCTTAAAGCGCCAGGGATGATTTTTCGACATCACAAGATATGCAACGTTTCTTACAGTTACATCACAAATATGCTTTGGCAGAAAAAGAGATACAGGAACAAGGTTTTTTTCCAGGGGTGGAAAGTGTTTTTTTTCCATTTTCAGAGATCGACAATTATTTTCTACCAGCTCTACCTATGATTAAACACTAGAAAGTATTAAGAGCTGTGTTGATGTAAAGGTCTGCTTCCACGAGCTGCTTGTTGTTCTTCTTTTGATGTTGTTTAGCCTTCTGTGTATCGTGTCGGCCTAGGGGCATTGCAGCTGCCACAGGGACAATCCCTTGCATCGCAGCTGGACCGGTGTAGGGCGAGGCTGGCTATAAAGTGTGTTTAGCAGGTTTGGTGTTATGGGTGGGTCTGAAATAAAAGATGTATTTTACCTGCCTGCGTGGGAGGAAGTGAAAACAGAATAATTCTCCATGACAAGCCCGTGGGTTTATTGCTCTGATATACGGAAGCTCTGGAAGCTGGAAACTACCTGTATACATTTTTCTGTAAGTGTGCTGAAGAGCTCTCCTTACAAAGCACAAGGAACACCTTGCACGCCAATGGCGCTGGAGGGATTTTCCTAATATATGTTCCTTTGCAGAATGCGCAGCAGGTCTGTAAGAAAATCGTGGTTACCTTCCTAAAGTGTGTACATTTTCTCTAGTAAGTTTGACTCTTTAGCTTAAGGTTAATAAGAACCTTATATAAGCAATTACATGGTTGATTTTAGTCTTTTTGCAGAAAATTTTGTAAACTTACCACAAAGCTCTTCCACTAAAATAGCTAAAAATAATAGTTACAAAAGAAATGGTACGAACAGTGTCTGTATATATATAGGGAGTTGATAGAGCTGTACTGGACCATTCATCTTGATTTTCTGTGTATGTACTATAAACCTTGTCATTGTAGTTAGTTCCCCATGATAATCGCTGTTATATATGTCAATAGGAACTCAGTTGGCTGCATGATATCCATTACATGACATCTGATCTCTGAGAGCAGGATGGGAAATGACAATAGCCACCAAGCAGAGGCTCAGGTAAGAGAGATCGCTCTTTAAGGCAATGTTGACACAAAAACTGGACATTACATTTTATCAGCGTGATGTTATCTTCTAAATACATTTGTGATCAGAAAGGTTGTGCACCTTAGTTTATGCATAGCAATCATTTATGCTTGCAGTATTAATTGCATTCAAGGTTGGGCTCCATATTTTCACTTCAGCCCCCCTCTTCTTTGCACCACACATGGTTGGCCCGCTTTTCTCCCTCTTGGACAGTCATGAAATCCATCTGAATTAAAAGCTGAAATTTTCAACAAACTGTGCAAAACAATCCAATTGTCCTGCTCTTTGCTGCTATTAGCACTAGGTGGCGCTATTGAATAATGGATAGTATTTAACAATTGGAGCTCCCTCTACTGTTTAGTTGATGAACTACAGAGAAACCTGCAGATGGAGAATAAGTTGTTAATAAGATGAAAGGGGCATGGTGGGTATTACAGAACACACAAGCACATGGTCTTTAGATTGACGCATGGAAAGAGCAGTTCAAAGGAATATTCTTTCTCCAATCACCTCTATGTTCTCTGTTTATAGCCACGAACTCCAACTGGATCCAGCCAAGCCCCAGTGCAGATTCCCAATGAGGTCACCCAGCAGGTAAGGACTACCATGGCACCATTCAGACACAACAGTTGGTTCCACTAATCTATTACATTTTATTTTGCTTCCATTCTTAACCAGACATTTACAGGTTAATCTCAGGTTAACGTGCCAGGTTTAGCGAAGGGGGTATCAATTGCCAACATTGTACATTGATTTTATAACACTTTAACAATGAATACCCTTCTCTAATATCATAATCTGAGTCTAGATCATTTGGGGTTTACATGCCACACGAATTAGAAGCATTTGTTCTATTATCACAACTATGTAGATGTTACTATACATGTTAAGGCAAATAAGGGTTAGGTTATGAAAACAAGTATGTTTATAGTGTGTATAGTTGGCTTTTCATTTAATAACGTATGATTTATGTACGTAGTTTTACATACCACTGCATTTCACATGCAATGTCACATATTTGTCAAATCAATAAAGCATTAATTTTAGGGCAAAAAGCTATAAAAGTCAGCGTGAACGTTCTTTTGGTGGGTATGGTGACTGCCCCAAATCTTGCATTTTTCTCCAGAATAGCTCCAGATTTACTTTGATAAATATGGACCCTATCATAAGGTATTTGAATTATTGATGCAATTGCCAAATATGTTGGTATTAACCCCTTCAGGACAATGGGCGATCCCTAAACCCATTTTCAAACAATGCATTTTGTGCCTGTACATGTACAGGCTTTGTTATGAAGGGGTTAAGAATGCTTCTGTCAAGGCGTAAGTCGTTATTTGCATGTTACGAAACAGTGGCATGCAAGCCTTTGAGCACTACAACTCCCATCAAAATTTGATAGAGGTTACACAGCTCCAGTTTATTATAGCCAGGTTTTAATTATATATATATATATAATATATATATATATATATATATAATTTTTTTTTATTATTATTTTTTTTGTTTGTTTTTAAGGCTGATTGTTGGGGAAAACCTGTTCTTTTTCCCTTATATCCCTCACAATTAGAATGCTAGTTACTAAAGCACAGTAAGGTTGAAATGTTCAAAATATTTATTTATATGCTTATGCTTTGATAAAAACAATAAATAATAATAATAGTAGATTACTTCCTATGATTTCTGATATGTTGGCAGCATGATGTAACCCATATTGTAGCAGCGTGTTGTAGTTTGCACAGTTGGGTCTTGTACAGTTGTTCATTGGTAGTGTGCGGACTGTGTTGAGGTTAGATTTGCAAAGGTGGACAACAATTTCCAGTGTGTTTGAGGGTGGTGAGAGTTGTTGACAGCAGCTGCCTAGTGACAGTTCTGTGTGACACATGACCCAGCAGTTGTTTTGTATTGTGGGAGGTGTTCTGTTTGTATTAAAGTTCTGGAATCCCCAGACCTATTGATCGGAGTTGGTGTCCCTGTCCCATGTGTCCCGTGCCTGACCTGCATTTTTGGACAGGCTACAGTTGTCACTGCAATCTGACTCCACGCGCATGGCCTTGCCCCGTTACCCAGCATTCACTCCCACTTGTCTTGGACTTTGTCATGAAGCAGGGAGATCTCATCTTCACTCTACCTATTTCATTCGTGTCATTTTGAGGAGTTTATTGCTTTCGAGATCCTCAAGGTACTTCTTTTTTTTTTTTTAACACTTTACCATATATGGGCAGAACGTAGCTAAACAGGCAAGAAAATGCAATATTAAATATGACACTTTTGGCATTCCAGCTCCAAACAGAATGTCTTTAATTCTCTGTGATGTATTTTCTTTTTAATAAAGTAATATTGAGGTTATCTTTAAGGGAGGAGATCTGTAGTTTCCAAGGAAACACGCTTAAGACTTTCCGTCTGATTAATCCCGGCTCAGTACGTGTGCACTTGTTATAAAGTTGGGATTAGAAGCATTGGCTGAAAGGGGAGGGAGAAGCCATGGGACTTTGGCCAAAACTGCGGCTGAGCTGGAAGGAGGCCTATGTTGGTTAACACACTTCATGCTGACTCTTGCAGACTGTACTTGCTTGACTCCTCTTTGGCGTGTATAATATAGCTATCTTCCATCGGTTTCATGTAGACGTATCTTTACATTGCTGGTCGGAAAAGACTTATTACTAAATCCACCCCCCCCTCCAAAAAAAAAATAAAATTGGAGAGTATTGAGTATACTCAGAGCTTAAAGGGTAAAGTATATCGTATTACCTGTCACGACCTGCGCAACTACAAAAAGAAAACCACAGGAGCCAATTAAGAGGAACATCGGGAGGCTGGAGGTGCGTTGCGATAGTCTTCAGCATGACGGAGATTAGTCAAGTTTTTCAAGGAATTTCAAGGACAGGTTGTCGAGAGGAAGGTGTTCTTTGATGGGACATGTCAGGGTGTGGACTGGAGACATTTCTGTTTGCACATAGAAAGCTGTCTGGAATGGATGATATTGGCAGAGCTCCTGGAAACTATTACACTGCTTCTGGATGAGCTTACCGGGTCCTAAGAGTTAGAGCTTCTCTGTAAGCCTGCTCTACTGACTGAGCCATATTCTGAATGCATTTGTACAATCATGGTACTTTCATTCAATTTCTAAAATGTTATATTGTTGCAAGCTTGTATTTGTTCTTTATTTTAAAATGTAAACAAATGTGGAACATAGCCAGATTTCAACAAGTGACAAATTACAAAGCAGTCATCCTGGATGATGTGAGAAAGCGTGGCAGGGGCTTATCATCAGAATAAGGGCTATAGATCAAAATTCATGTTAAATTGGGAATGTACATGGAAAGACTATCTATTTTGTTAGATGTGATGCTTCATATAGTCTCTGGTCATGGTAGCAGAATGTACAGCTATGACATCACACGGCTATGATATCACGAGCCATGTGATGCAACACTTCAAAGAAAAATATTCGTACTTAAATACATATTTCCATACGCTATAATATTTTTTTCATATTACCTTCAAAAGTTTATTTTTGTTTATAATATTCTATTTATATGGTTTTCAAGATACAGAATGTGCACTGCTTTAAATAAAATCCACTTAACCACAGGAACTGCAGATATAAAAAATATAATTATATTTTGTTTTGTGTTTTGGGTAGTTACTGGGTAGTTATTTTGGACATATTTGTTTCATCGATACTTTATAAAACCAGTATTTGTTGTTTTTGCAGTGTAAAGTGTTTTTTGGTGGCAGAGGAGAGCGAATTAATTTTATGATGTTTGATCTTTTAACATATTTGGAAATACATTTTTATGATTTGATCTTTTACCATATTTTAACTTGGATTGGTTTTTGTTATAGTGGAATAGAGCGAACATGAAAGTGTTATAAAGAAAGACCTTCAAGGATCAGCATCACTGCATTTTAATGTAGTGGAGGAAAGGATTAGCTCGATGTTCTAAGGACCCCCAGCTCTGGCTCCTCTGGGCTCACAGCTGCTCCACACCGGGCTATTTGACAGCTGAGAGCCATGCGTTCCATGCTTTAGTGATCTATCCTGGGTTAGGAATAACAGGAGCCTGTGGTCCCAACCATAGTCATCTGGGAAGCTCGCAGTTTTCTGTATTTGTTACCTTAATTTGCTGTAGTGGTACTTTAACTTGCCTATCTAAATAAAAGTACTGAGGTCATGTGTTTACAATGATCAATTGGTGGAAGTATCTAAAGTAACCTCATCATATCCTACTGTGTCCATGTCCAAGCCAGGGACTGACAAGTGTTTACAGCCTTTATCTAGACAGATTTATTTAGGAGCCAGCCTGAGGTTTCCAAGAACTAGAGAAGGCTTTTAAAAATAACAAAAACATTAGGTGCCAACAGTAAAAGGTTTAGGAGACACAGAGTAAAAGGTTTAGGAGACACGGTTTCCTACTGTTTCTAAGACTGTGGTATAAAGTTTACTTTTCAATAGCAGGTTTTTGCAAGGCTCTCTGATAACAAACCATTTCAGGGTTCCAAGGAGTTATTCCCATTTAGCTCCTAATTTTCTGGTTTTAAGATGTAATGTCTCAAAATGTAGTGTCTCATCTGCATACATGGGAACATCCTAAATGAGCTAAGATTTCTTACATATTAACCCTTTAACTCATCAAAGTTGTTAAACAAATGGCATTAGTACAGGTCATCATGGAAGGCTTTACTTGTCATTATTTAAAGGTTACCCCTAATTGAGTAACAGACATCCAGACAGGTATATCAACCATTACATTACATTACATTTATTTATAAAGCACCAACAGATTCCGCAGAGCTGTTACAGTCAGTAGAACAATTTCACATACAAAAAGACATACAATAACAAACTGCTCTTGTGAGCTTACAATCTAGTTGGTGGTTGAGGGAAGTGAGACAATAGGAGAGGATTGCTTGGATCGGGGGTGAGTTGATCTGGTTTCTAAGCTGTTGATTGTTCAACCATGACATACTGTTAATGAAAACACTAATTAGGAGCCATAGATATCATCAGATCTAGGCAGAGTATGAATGAGTTAGCCCCCAGACCAGAAATCAGCGCCAGACTCCAAATCTGCTCCAAAAGTTGCCCTTCCATTTAATAATTTGTAAATGGAAGGTGAATGGAGTCGAAGCATAGAAGAAGACATGGATTTGAATAACCTTTTGGGGCCTTAAAGCCTTCTTCTATAGGGACATGGAGTAAGGTGACCAGGTCATCCTATGAACATGTGCTTGCAGGTACATAGAAAGGTTCAAATAAAATAACTTTAAAGGGTCCCACCCTAACAGGTCTCGTCTCCGTATCACAGAGACATAAAGGTAGAAAGCATATTTTTTTCCTCGAATTCCTCAAAATGCATTTTATTCTGACATACTAAAAAATACTAGCCATAGAGACGGATGGAGAGATTCTGAAGTGTCAACATCTGGTCACAGCAACACACAAAGGATTCTTCAAGGACAGAAGAGCGTGAGAACTATAAACAGTCTAATAGTGTGCTCTCTATAAACCACGAGCCATGCTACGCATAAGAAGCTTCAAGATCTGACTGCTATTGAGGAATAATGAGACTACTCTACAAGTTTGTTCCCTGCAGAATTTACAAAGTTGGTTATACTTAAGTGGAAATGATTTCCATTTTGGGCTTAACCCTTCAGACGCCAGTAGGATGATTCATGACTTATCTATCTAGGACTTAATAGGCTAAATATGACTTGGCTTTCTTAGTGGCATTCGTGTTAACAGTTCATATTTTTGTTATACCTGCAAAAAAAAAAGCAGTTTTGGTCATATTTAATGGTGTTTGCATATTTTTATATATTAAATCATCTTTGCCACTTTAAAAAATCATTGGTAATACGTTTATGTGCTAATTGATGTTGTACAAAATTAGACTTGCCCATTGCACAGTTTAAATGTTTAAAATATTAAGCAAAATCTGTTGTTAAAACATGACATTTATAACTTTTGTCTTTATAGGAGCTTTTGCATCCTCCGGTGGCTGCACCCGACCTCCATTCCCAGGGAATAAAACTGCCCAAGGAACTTGAGGATCAAGAGGATACTCATTCCTCCTTACATGAGTACCCCGGGGCTTTTAAAACAAATCCCAGGTAGGGCAGAAAGTATCATGGGTATTTTTATATAGGTCAAACTAACACAAATATTAATGGTATTACTTTTTTACCTTTCGCTAATGAATAACTATATACATGGTCAAATGGCGTTTGGTACCTAAAACCAAGTGGGATGAAGTAGGCTGTCTCATTATTGTGAATTTGCTATTTGTTGTGCTGGGTATTGGTCAGTTGTAGAGTCCCAAACTGTATTCAAACTATGATGGTTCGCAGGATCACAATATATTTAGCTTGGAGGAGAGAAGAAAGTTGGTTGTTATAGAAACATTTTAATACATAAAAGGGATTCGATAAGGAACAAGAGGGAGAAATCTCAGGAAGAGAAATGTTAGGCCAAGAAGTCTTCGCAGAGAGGGTAGTAGATAGAGATAAACTCCCAGCAGAGGTAGTAGATGTTATTATAATGATGCAGTGGAAACATGCATGGAATAGGCATACGGTTATCATGAATATAAGGCAAGCCCTAAGAACAAGTTAGGTTCAATGTTTTTAAAGAGGAAAGAAGGACAGACTATGAGCATCCAATGGTTTTTATCTGCCATCAAGTTCTGTGTTTCTGTTTGAATCTTCAGTTTTCAAATAAACAGGGCAGGGGTTTGCTCTGAATTCATACCAAGTTCAGATTTTATTGAATCTCAATTTAGAATTAGGGTCACATTTGCAGCCTATTAATTCTCTAGACCTTGGAGAGTTGCACCACAGTAGTGAAGTGAATTTGGGCTTGAATTTAACGAGGTACTACTTGTATAGACTATGTAGATACAGTGCCGATAGACATACCAGGTTAATGACAAAGTTTCTCTTTCTGGGCAGTTTTATATGAATAACAATAGAGTAGAGCCAAACTTTAATCATCTGTGGACACCAATCATGTCACAAAAATCCTGTTGATGACACAACAAGTCAGGAACATACAGTTTTAGAAACTTGCCTCTGCAGAGTTGTGTCTAACTTTATTAAATTATCTGCCATGTATTTACAGGGTTATCCAGATAACAGAATTGGTGCTAAACTAGCCATTTGAATACCAGAACATTACAAACAATATTTTTATCCCTTTGCTGCTGACGTTTCATTGATGTATATATCTATTATCAAAAAAATTGCACACGGCCGGATTCACCTAGCACATTAAGGGGCTCTTGTGCTATTTAGGTAGCTTAAGGACCAGCTATGTAAAAAAAAGACTTTCTTATTCAGTAGTATATCTGCCCCTCTTAGTACGATGACACGCTAACCTGTCTACTAAGATAGAATATCAAAGGTATAGACAGATAGCATTAGGGTTTAATCGTAAACCCACTTCTAAAGAGAATGCATTGGGAGCAGGTGATTAAATAACGTATTGTTGTCGCATTTTATTTGCATTTGTTTGAAGGGGATAATAAAATACTGCAAAGCGCAACCACCCTTTTTAATGATGCAGCATAATTTGAAATTATTAGGTCATTCTGAAGATAAAATGTGGGTTGTTTTACTGCCTGCGTACACTGCCAGAAAGATTATCTGGATCTTGAAACCAGGGCTTTGTTGCCCTTTCTTTGATAGTTATACAAAATACCAATGTTTTTAAAGGCACATATGTATGTGGCATTGCTTACAGCACAGTTGCTCAATCTGTGTTAGGTGTAGTCTGGTGTAGTCATGTTTACATGTTTATAAGCTAAACATTTCTATTATATATGACGATTAACCCTTTCACAGAGAGGGGCTCAGAATCAATGGGTTAATCTTTTTAAAGATGGAGTGGTGTACATTGCATTTCCTCGGGATGCTTAACACTTGCAGAGACAGCAAGTATAGAGTATTACTTTGATTGTAATAGGCTTGGAATAGGGGAGCCCTATGCAATATTCCTGTGCTGGGTTACTTTTAAAATGTATATAATACGTATATGAATACGTATTATTCATTAAGCAAAAAATCAACATACTAATAGACCAGTCGAGTTTAAAGGTCATTCCTATCTATCCTCTGTCACCATGCAGAGAGCAATGGAAGCCAAATTGACAATATGTTCCTTTTTGGAACCGGTGAGATCATTTCATGTTACTGATGTATTTTCAGGATCAAACGCTATTTCCGTGTTGGGTGATCTCTTTTTTCTCCCCTGCAGCGGAGACGAATCTTTGCAGCATATTTGGAAGGAAGGACAGCTGCTTCCTCCCCTTCCTGCCACTGATCTTTATATAGAGGGTCAGGAATATAAGGAATTTGGGAGCAGCCCACACCCTGGCACCATCAGGTATCATTGTTATGTGCATGCCTTTATAACGCTGCTGTGGGAAAGCTTATGTGTGTCTTGTTTAACAGTTGGCATTGGAATGAACTATTTAGAGTTACAAAGCTCTTTAATATTAATCATTCCATGCAGACTACGGTTACAGTCTATGCCGGTCCTGTTGCATTGCCTGTGCTGGTATGGCTGGAGCTAAGTGTGTTTCCGAGGCTAATTGTCGCAAGCATCGAGCTTAAACCTGTTGGATTGTTTGCTCACCAGCTGTCTTTGTATGGGATTAGCGCACATGTACAAGGACACACATTTGTAAAATGAAATCACATATGAAAGAAATATATTAGAGTCATAAAGACAGTTTAACACAGTTCTGGACAAATGTGTGCAAAAGTTAACAGCCAAACAAGGGTCAACTGTTTTTTTAAGAAAGAGCTACACCCATATAAATCAATATAAAATGGAACTAAAAGTTAGGAGCCAGATCGAAAACTCTGGAAACCATGGCCACCTGGCTCGTTTGCCCTGGTTTAACATAAAAAGTAGTGATTTGGTAAAACATATATTCTATATTTGTGAAAAATCCTAGAGAGAAGCACCGTGTAATCTGAATTGGTTGGTAGAATTGCAGAGGTCAATGTAACTGTTGGCAAAGGCTACTAAACTAAAAGTTTCAATGAAAATTGGCAATCTGCACTTTTTTCTTTAAAAATTGGGAAAATATTTATTGCAACAAAACGCTGGATTTACTAAACCTAGATTTTTATTTTAACACACTTGTAAACCCCAGATGTAGTCACTAAATACCACAGTAACTACAGATTATTTACAAATGTGTGCCCTTCGTTTGTTTCTTTGGATTTTCTGTGGATTTTGCTTTTTTAATGTTTGTAAATTATCTTATTGTTGCATAAAGCAAAATACTTTATCTTTCTGCTCTCTGTGCAGTCTCCTTTTCTTATATGCTTTATTTCATCTGTTTGGCGTTTATCCAACAGTGTCATTCTGGTTTGCTTGCTTGCATGTTCTGTTATCTGGGCATACAGACTTCATATTTCGTAACTTGTGGGAAAAAAAGAAAATTAAAGAAATGGATCTTTAATTCTACATGATAATAATGTAGGAAATTATAAAATTGTAGGAATTATTGGAAGCCTTGGTTAAGTTTTATTTACAGTATTTTGTTAGTATTTTGAGATATAAACATAGTTTTTGTTCCCCCACCTTGCTATTGGTTGAGCTTGCTATTCTTAAGTTTCTTCAGCATGTCATGCATGACCTTGGTGTTTAATGCTTTGAACTGCACACGCTATGGTTGCAACTCGATGTGGTGAGTTTCAGCGATTTGGTTTAATATCATGCTCTGTGGATCTCAAGACCAAACTGAAATCTTTGCAAATGTCAACTGTTTACTTGTCAACAGTGGCAGTACCTTAAATGAAGACTTCCTAGAAGATACAGCTGTTTCAGATGACATAGGATTGATTGGGATCTTGAGAGAATGGGGGAAGGATGTGGTTCCTGAAAAAATCCCTATGAAGTCTGTAGAAGGAAAAGAAGACCCTGGATTATGTCCCTCTCTTGAATCAGTTTCTCAACATTCTGCTTCAGAGCTTAACAATCCTTTGAATCTACAAACACCAGGGGCCTTGGCAACGTCACTAAATCCACCAGATAACAAACAGATGAAAGTAGACAACAGTGTTCACCAAAGCCCTGTTAACAGCAAGAATGATGTAGTCCCTGACAAATATGAAAAAGGAGAGCTGAGTTTTCAGTCTCCTGTTGAACCATGCCAGCTGACACTGGAACCCGCACAAATATTCTCAAAGAATGCAATAACCTCACAGATGGTTGTAGTTCCAGACAGCACCTGCATCGCAGCAAAAGGAGATTCCAGGGATAGCCCTACTGCTGAGAAATCAGAACAAGGCCTAGAAGGATTTTATGACAGTGAGATTTTCACTGCAAATGGTGCAAGTAGCCAGACAGAGTGTCAGGACAGCTTAATCCTGACTGTCTCAACAGATGGGGCCTCGGACAAGAACATAGAGAACATGTCACTGCCAGATAGTCCAGTTCCGGAGGCCTCTGTGCACACTGTAGAACACCCTACAGCTTTGGGTCTTGAGCACAGTGTCGTGGTGTCAGAGCACAGTGGTCCTGGCAGATTAAAGGATAAGCCTATTACACCGCTAACTAATCAGCAGACTATGCAGAAGGTTGAAAGCACAGACAATATCTTGCCTGAGCAAATGGACAAATGTAGTGCAATGCATGGTGCTGATGAAGTACCGGTGGTAGATACTAGAAGAGATAAAGACTTGGAAAAACACTCTGATGATACAAATATTAAAGTTGATCGGCAAGATGAGATGTCTTCCGTTTTCAATGTTTATTCAGGTAACAAAAACCAAGACAGCAGTCACCCTGAAGTGATAAGTTCACGAACAGACAGTGATAGTTTAATCTTAAAAGATGAATTTGACAATGAAGTTAATGTAGCCACAAAAAGCAGAGCAGAAAATGAAATTTGCTCGGGTGGTGCAGGCTTACAAAGTAGACAGACTTCAGAAAACCTCAGAGGAGAGAAAAAACTATATTTTGTTAATGACAGTGGTCATGAACTGGGCCACAGCAGTCTAGATGAAGCTTCAGATATTAGTAGTCTATCTAATGTGTATACGGAAAGCAACTCAGTTCAGAGAAAAATGGAAGAGTTCAAAGAATTAGAAAGGCCTTCAGAGACTATGGCGGAGCAGCTTCCTGACATTCCATGTTCATCCAAGTCTAGTGGAGAACTAGATAAAATTATGGAAACAAATGAATCACCGGATTTAACAGGTTTACTGCCAAACATGAAAGCAATGGGCACGCTAGAGCTACAGCATCAAATTGAGCACAAAACCTTTCCATCCATTGCTGAGAACGAACTTAGTGACTTAGCAATTACGCCGGAGACTAACTACATTGAAGGGTGTCATGCAGGTGATATGTATAGTGCTAGTCAAGGAGACGCTAGTTCCAAGAACAAGATATCAGCTCAGGAGCAGAACAAGCATACAGAGACAGATAGAGAAACACATTATTTATCTGTTTCTGAGAGTCACAGTAATTTGGAATACACCCCACCCACCCAGGTTAACGACTTTATGAAAGAGCCAGCCCAGCCTTTAAATAACATGTGTGAAAAACTCTCACTAGTAGAGCATGAGTCCAGTCTACCTTCGGCTGAGCATGAAACTTCTTCTTTTGTGGGTACCACATATTTAGCATGTGGTAAGGAACATAGTTCAGAAGCTTCACTAGAAATGCCTGTGGTAAACCCTGCTAAAACACAGAAAGAACCCATACAAACCCAAAGTAGAGCTGACTTAAATTTAAATACAGCCGGCCAGACCGAAGGCAGTGACATGGACACAAGGCTGCAATCATCCCTTCTGTGTGATGTGGAGAGGGTGATCCTCAAGCCAGATGGCACAAAGGAAGAGTCATCCAAGGTTCAATCCATCCATAGTACTCGGTCTTCAAGCTCACAGGACTTTACAGAAAACAAAGTCAGCCTAAACTTACCAAGCAGCACTACTGAAGATAAGGAGGAGCCTCTGAAAAAACTGAGTCAGCAAGAAACAGCGTCCTCTGACAACACACCCTATCTGATGTCTGGCAAACTACTCTCTCCTGTTGGAGTTTGGGAGGAGAGAGACCTGACTTCCAAACAGCAGGGCCATTCTGCTGCATCCTATCCAGACTCTCTGCAAACCGACCAAATAATGGATAAAGATGATCCTAAAACATGCAGTGGAGATGGTGCTTCAGGGTTTTCTGTTGTTGATGGAAGCAATGAGGCTATACTAGAGCCCACTGGATTACAAAATAATACTATACCAACCAGCAAGTCATGTACAGATACAGTCATATCTGGGGACAGCCAGTTATTAGGATGCAAGATAGAAGGTCAAAGGAACAAACATCATGAACTCCCTACGGAATCTCAAGGACATAATATACATTTGCTTGGATCTCCACATCCAGTGTCATCGGACATGTACAGCACCATAGACAAAGCTCATGATGTAAGTAATGGAAAAATACAAGATAGCAAAATACCAGCAAGCCCCACAAGTAACACTGGATATAGTAACACAGAGGAGCCACCAGTTTGTGATTTAATTACGCAATCTGAACCCATGGTATGTCACACATCTTTATCACCAGACTCAGGCATGCAGTCCCAGGCTTCTGTGGGCACTATACCTGACAACAAAATCATTGATGTATCTCATGATAATAATCTGAATGGACGGGTTGAGGATGCCACAGAAGGACAGATGTACCCAAACGTCCAAGTACTGTCAGCTCAGTCTGAGAATAAAAGGCACTTGTCTTCTGACAGCAGCTTGGTGGACATTACAAACTTGGTTGCACCTGTAGATGAATTCATGTGCAACTCATATAATATAAATACAGTACAGCCTCTTTCTGCAACATATGAAGATCAGCCCTGCAATATTACAGATGATTTCTGTAATAAGAAGATAGACAGACCGGATATAGCTGAAACTAATAAGGCAATCATAGGTAATCAAAGCTCAGTGTTTGATGCTACATCTGGCACTAAACCTGGAAAAGACACCGAGACTCCAAAAGGACTACCTAACACAGGCATGCAGAATAGTATAGCTGAACATCCAGAGAAGAGTTTATTGGAGAAAGATGTTTTTCAGCTTAGTGCAAAATACATGGATCCGGCTCAAGAAGGTGACATTACGTGCCACACCTCGAGCCAGCTTCCTTCTTCAGAGATTGTGGCAAACACAGCATTTTCAAGCAGCAATGAAGGAGATGCTGCAGACAATGCTACGGACATTCATCTTCTAGGTAATAATAATTTGGAGTCACAAGGTGGGGCCAAGGAGTTGGATTCTGTACAAACAGAACAGCTTGATCAAAAGCATGATTTCTCAGAATCTGCACACACACACAGTGGGAATGGTGGAAAATCAGAGGAAGCACTGGATTTTCACAATCACACTTCACATCAGGAAGTACACCCTCAAAAGAAACATCCTGAGATAACTTGTGAAAGAACATTTAACATAATTTCTGATCAGAAAGAGGTCACAGGCCAAAGCATTCAGAAGCCCACTAGTCTGGAACATAACAAGGATGGAGCACCAATTGACAAGGGATTTTTAGCAGAACCTTCTAAATGCACTGACAACAAATCTGTTAATGAAAATCCTTCCTTCCCACAAACAATTCCAGGAGAGGCAAACATAATAAGTAATGTTCAAGACCTTTATATACCTTCTTTTGGACTTGCTTCCATTGACAAGGTTAACTCATCTTCAGAAGAATGCAAAGACTTTTCAAGTGATAATGGACCTTCTGTTGAAGAAGCAGATGTCTCTTATTCTGAGTTAGGTACAGAGGACATGGCTGTACCAATGATGAGTAGTGCTGGTCCAACTGTAGTGGAAACCACTTCCGATGATTGTGATTTTCTTTCTAAAGTTAAAGAAAAGACCAAAAGTACATCCATAAAGCAACAGCTTACCAGTAAAGAATCCATTTCTCAGCAAGAGATCAAAGTGAAGGATGTAGGTATAACATTGGAGGAATCTCACATAGCTGTCAGTGACAAGAGCACAGTGTCTGATGAGACTCATCCCATGGATAAAGAGACAACAATACCATCTGAAGTTTTATCCTCCACATATAAAGAGACTGATATACTGTCAGATATATCTAATGAGTTAAATCTTTCTTCCAGCGAGAAAGACATTTCCAAAAGCTCTAATGCGTTTCTGGAAAATGTTTTTAAAGACTTTAGTCCCCCTCCTATACCTGAGAAACAAACCAACATTACAGTTGAACAGACAGGTCTGTCTCCAGAGAACACCACAATGCTGATTGAGGAACGTGCTGCTTCCCTGGTAGATACAGAAAATTCACAGATAAAGAGCATTGCCAATGAGTTAAGCTGTAACTTTGAGCAGTCGGTTCCCTCCTTGAAAGATGAAGACCTTGCCATTGAAGATAAGGTTTGTGCTTCAGTAGAACTCAGTCCTCCTCCATCAAAACCTGTCTCCAACAAACAGACACAAAACAAAATGCATAGGTCTTCAAGCCCCAACCATGACACATTGGTTTCTGCGGACACTGATTCGGCACCTTTGCCTCCAGTTATCAAAAGTCCGACTTTTCCAGCCTCTGATTCATACAGCTTCACTCAGAAGCTACGCAGTGTCCTTCATTCTGAGAGTCCATTCACCAAGAAGCATGTGGTGCCTACGTCTTCTGAGCCTCTTGTCCTTCCTTCAAGTCCTAGGCTGCTCCCTGAAGGAACAATCCATGAAAGGTACCACATCCAAATAAGTATTTACATGGCTTATGTTTTAATAGTAGTTATAGCTGATGAACATTTTTGTATGTGCTTTTCTAATAGAACCAATTCAGAACCAAGTCAAAAACTATAGACCTCTAATACACAATATACATGGCTGATTGTTCATATTGTGGTTCCAGTCAAAGTGTATTTTATGTCAGTGATATGACATGCATGGATATGGAGACAATTCACTTGACAATTTAATTGAGTCTTCTAATGCCCATGGATGCTGCAGAGCCTCCTGTAAAGCAGCTGTTGACCACTGCTTTAATCTGTGACTCTATGAAACACAGTGGTGACCCCTAAATTCTGGAAGATCTGCATCAATTACTAATAAATTAGTTTATACAGATTGCAGTAAGTGATTAATAGCCTTACCTCAAGCTATAAACTAGAGTATTTTAAATGTATATTGAATAACATTTTCATTTTTATTACTTTTCATATTGCTCTAGAAACGGCTCAAACCTCATATAGTAATAGGCCAAATTTGCCTATACTTACTCACATTACTAATAACCATGCTGCTGTATGTTTTTACACATCAGTTTTGTGGACTTGTTATTATTATACTAAAGTATAATATCAGTAATGGTTAATTATTGCTATTAGTCTATGAAAGTGTTTTATATAAGGAATATAAAAAATAGCCTACTTTTTTTATAAATATTCTATCATCTTTTAATAAGTCCTAATGAACTTCAGTATATACAGTGATACTATTTTTCAGTGTAATTTAAAATTTGGATCAGCTGAAATTTGAATTAAATTTGTTGACTGATATATAGCGTCACTTTCTAGGACATGTGTCTCCTGACTAATATTATCTCAGTTCCTGTATGTGTTTGGAGAAGGAAAGGCATTTTTAAGAACTGATTAGCCTGTAAGTGGTTAATAGTTAATAGGGGAGGCAGCAAAAATTGAAAACTGCAGAAAACAGGCAGGCTGTATGGATTACTCAGATATAAGAGGGCTTAAAAACATACTACTAGACCTGTTAAGTGAAATAGTTACAAAGAACAAAATACGGTACTGTCTGCGCTTCTCACCCTAATAAAGTTGGCAACAAATATATAAACATAATATAAATGAGAGGTTTTGGTTATATGAATTGGCCAAAGCATAATTAAGTTCACCCGCCACGTCAAGGCACACTCTCAATAGGGTCAGAACCTACTCTCATCTCCTACATAGTG
>VKOC01019229.1:0-64248 GCA_009364415.1 Spea multiplicata | reverse complement strand
ATGTTATATGTGTCTACTTTAAAATTAACTTTTTACTTGTCAGTAAGACTAAAAGAAAAAGGCCATTGTGGTACATATAAAGAAGGAAAATAATGTAACATTTAGAAACTATAAATGTTACCTTATTTTCCTTTTTTATATGAACCACCTCTGTGGAGTACCACAGAATGATAAATGTTGATAAATGTAAAATAATGCTTTTGGGGTGTAAAAATCAAAACACAAACAACAGAAGAGATGGACTTGGGAGTATTCATTATATATAATGTTTAGGGACCTTTTTAATACCCAAACTTCTGTGAGACACGATATAATACATTTTTCCTAAATTAGAAGATTTCCAGTCTCCAGAAAGAATGAAATAGAATACCTGGGCAGTGCATGAGACTAACCTGTATGTCATGTGATGTAATTTCTAAGTAAAGTACACACTTGGAGTATACAGCTTCTGATTAATATGACTTAATTTGACTTCATTATACAGATTTACATTAAGGTTGTTTTAACTCTTTATCTTAAGACTAAAAAGGATAGTTTAAGCTTTGTGTGAAATTGGGAAACAGCTATAATAGTCATTTGATTTTTGTGGGGCTTATAGAATGTTGTACATGCACTGTAGAAATGGACCATGGGGTTGGCCAGATACTCTTTACAATTTTTTGTCTTTGTTTTTAACGCACGTGGTAGTGGTACTAAACTGTTGGTGGATGCATTGTTGTCCATCTTCTACACACTTATGAGGTCCTCCACTCCCATCCATGGGCTTGTATACAATTGGAGTTACAAAGAAACAGCAATCTTTGCTCTCCTACATGTAAAAAAATAATAAAGAATAAAAAACAACAATCACGGAATAATGTTACAAACATTGTTGAGCAAGTAACCCAAAACTGCTGGCCTGCTGCAGACTTCTAACACAATATGGCGGATTTTAATACAGGAGAAATCGTATAGAGAGTACTGCGCTTAAGGAGTAGTCAGTGCTTATGGGCAAGAGGTGAGCAGGATACCAATTGGTAAAATCTAGGAAGATCAGTTCTAAGATTAAGGACATTTTCAATCACTATAAGCAAAGGTGAATAAGAGCTCTAATAAACCCGTATATGGGTGTGTCGTACCACACCTCAAAGATTGTAATGAAGAGGCGCTTACCGATCTATGAGCAAAGAAGATTCAATATAATTATTATAATCCCTTTAAATTATTGCTATTTTTGTGGCTAATTTTACAATGACAACCATTTCAATATAGTATACATGGTTAATGTTTACCAATATTACATTGCATTTATAGTAATAGTAATAATAGCACAGAACCCTTTTTGTTAACTTGCGACCCCTCTGCTTGTCAGTTTAGTAAACAATAAGTAGTAACTGACAAGGGACCAACAAGAGAGCAAGGCTTATAACTATTTACTAAACCTGCATAACATCAAGGAAATGTCTAGTGGGTTGGTTTTGTGCCTAGTTGCTACTGCACCACCTGCAACAATCTATGTAAAATTTAAAGAAAACATAAAAAATCGTTTTACTTTCCCCCACGTCATTGATGCCGGCTTTTGGTTAGGTTTTGTTTCTTACATTTTTAAGATTAAAAAGGCCATAGTGAACCTTTTTTCTACAAAGAAGTCTCAGTGGGAGGATAGAAAAAAGCCTAATATGTGACACAGCTCCTGTGCAAATAAAAATAAGTTTTGAAAATCTGACCTGACTAAAAGTGTAGTTTTTATAGATCTTAAAGATGGAAAGCATAGACACATTACACAGTAGTTCTTAAGTTTTACTTAACTTACCTAGTAAAATGCGCTAACTAGGTTTTTGTAAGATGAAGCAGAGGAGCTGGAAAAGTCACATGAAGTGTCACCTCTCCTACCCTGACACTATGGGGCTTTACTAGACTGGGCTGATGTCAGAAGCACCATAGATGAACCCAGAGCATAGTCACAAAGAAAGATGCAGCTTGCTATTTTGTAACAATATGTGGTTTGCCTAACAATGTTTGATGTCATAGATAATTATGCAATTTCATTTAATGCTGCTTCACATGTGACACAATGGGTGGCATGGTCTGACCTCCAAGAGGCTTCCTTACCATCATTGGACAATAACTAAAGGATATAAACACATGGAGAGAGATTGCTTTTAAAATGGAACCATGGGCAAACTTATTAATTTAAAGTATCTGTAAGGCACTTTTAAATGTATATGTTTATAAATGTTATATATTAGCCATATCATCTTTTGTAGCAACAAAAACACTACACACAATAAATATCTAAAATAAAGCCAGCGTAATTTAGTTAGGTGAGTTAATGGATTTCTAGGGCTCTTCTGTGAATACCGCTTTTCCTTGTTATGATTGATTTCTGGGCTTGAGCGACCCTGAAAAGAAGCCACAGATGCCACCCCATCATTCATAAGTAGAAATGATAAAGGAGTGTCACGGTTTCTCTGAACTGAATATTACATTTTGTTACTGTTTTACTGTTTTGATAAATTAACCAAGATCTTAGTGTATTGCTGTGAATATGGTCCGATAAATCTTTAGAGTTCAGTTCATAAATGCATTCAAAACATCTAATGGAAGGGGAATCCTAGCATTCAGGCTGATGCAACTAGACCTGCACCGTCCTTCTCCACTTAATAGTTATGGGAGGTTTTTTTCTATGGCTGTTAGGTGCTCATACAGCTGTTCATTCTCCTTGGTGTTCTTTATCATCTTTCTCCTTGCTTTACTGGCTTCTTGGCACACAGCCACAGTGTTATGCACATAGTGTTAGCATAGTGTTTGCAGACTGTGCTTGCTGGCTCTTGGACCACTGTCCCATCGAAGCTCTACTAGATCGTCTGACTGCCCGTTCCTGTCCGGCCATTCTGTACTCTCGATTGCGGGTGTTGGCTGATGTTGACATGGGCTGTCTCCACATTATTAAACTAACCAAATTAAGTAAATTCTTTATCCTTAACTAATAAATCACATTTAATTGCATGAGCATGTGTCTAGTGTTATCTTATTTCTGTATCTGGACTAATTTGCTGATATAAAATTTTAAACTATATATGAGTTTTATTGGCCCATTTCAACATGGCATGATCATTGAAATGGTAACTATTTTCATGATTTTAGTATTAATATTTAGAGTTATAAATTTAATTTAGTAGATATTTTAGGGTGGTTGGTCCGCTTTTGGGAACTAATATACTCATTTTTCTTCACCAACTGTCACAAAGTCAGTCCGAACACTGAACCAATTGGCAACAATGAGCAGAAGGGTAGATCATGTAGATCATAAGAAAAGGTAGTTAAGATGGCTACCCTCACAGTATATACATACAATATTTATTTTGCAGGTTCTCACATATACAATACATATTATTGTTTTTGTTATTTTTGCATAGTTTTATTTAGTGTATTTGGCAATAAAATGTAAAATTTTAAAAAGGGATATATCTGCTTTAAGAAAGAGGAAAACAAATAACCAAAAAAGAATGAATGTTAACAGCCTCAAGGAATATGAATAATAATTTTTGTATCCTATCACCTCTGCATAAACCTTAGCTCTGGAATATAATCAACGACAGTATCGCCATTTGTACTGTTACATGTATTAATAAATTATTTGAGGCAGTGATACAGTTCAGGTTAACAAGATACCCAATGTACTGCTAAAAGTATGAGCTCTCCTGAATTGTGCATAATAGCTCTATGTTTGTGTCTATACCAGTAGAATAATATCACCGATTTCAAGAGTTTAACTCAAGTATTAATCTGACAGTAACAGGGAGCTTCAAGCTCAGAGAATCACTTAGGCTATCATATTAGCCCTTCCTCTATTAATCAGCATGGTAGCTAACTGCGATGTTTTGATTTTTCTTATGTGTAGAGGTTCTGAAAGTCTATAACAATCAATTACATGCCACCAAAAACCTCTACATTCCAAAATATAGGCATCTTACCCTGCTGTTTTTTGTGATGTCTTAATTATTTATGATTTCATTAGTACATTTGTGCAAATTGTAATTTTTGTAATTTTTACAGACATGAAAGCAAAAAGCGATATTTCATAAAACCAAATGACAAGTGCAAAGGTGTGGTGGTAACCTTGCAAAATTCTTATGACCTAAAAGATATTTTTTTATGTTTTTTTTTATATCTTAAGTTGATTAAGATGTTATTTCCATGACCCCCTTTTGGTTTAGAAAACAAAGCTTACACGGCAAGTTCGAAGGAGTGTTAAATAGAAGAAGAGTCACATTGTAAGCAAACCACATTGCGAAGTATATATGGTCGCAATAAAAATCAACAAATTATAATGTCTAGGATTAAATTCTGTAAAGCCCATTTCACTCGGCAACTATTATTTATCTAAAAACATATTATAATGACATGAATTGTGAGGTTACAATTAGACCCATTTTCCTTTTGTGTGTTGGTGAGTAGATGAGTTTCCACTTGAAAGAGTTTTATGATCTTTAAGGTACACTGAACAGATGGATTGGTATGGAGAACACTGAACTTACTAAAGATGAGAAGGCAAGCAGCAGTACATTTGAACTACAGGTTCCTCATATGCAGCATGTCATGCTGAGTTTCTATAGCTCCTGGCTTTCAAAAAGCCTGTTTCAAAGAGGTTTGCGCTAGACTGGGCATGCAGTTGTGTTCTGCAGATATTGTCGCTACCGATTTAGTGGAATGCAATTAGGAAGCCTAAATTAAGTGGTAATGGAGAACCAGCTCTTGAAAAAGGGGTTTCCAAGGCAACCGCCGCTTACAATACAGCCTTCAGTTAGTTTTCCCACTTTATCTGCAAAATGCACAATTGAGCTTTAAAACTGCTTTGTGCTGAAATGCTCACTGTAAACAACTGTTTTCTAGGAGAGTATTTTTTTACTGACTCTCAACGTGACAGCCTATCAAATAAAATGTGCTTGTGTATCCTCATAAAAACAAATTTTACTGCCAAACTTCATGTTTTGTTTTTTTTTATTATTTGGATTTACGTGAAGGATAACTCTTATTTTTGTTTGTGCACACAATATACTGCTGATACCTTGAATAGAACAAAATCATGTCAATAGGAAGAAAAATCTGAAAATGGCAGGTCATTTACAGGAAACGAGCTTTAGTGTGCTGTGAAATGTAATCACATTTCATGGAAAGATATATCAATTTGTAAATATAGATATTAATGCATACTCAAATCTGGAGTGTACATTCAATGTTATAAACATAAGAAAGGTTCATAGGTAAAAATTCCAGATTCATATAGTATTAGGATAAATAATCACCCGACATAATGCCCTATGTTTTGTCAAATCCTTACTTTCTTTAAAAGTTAGGGCTAAAGTAACCTTTCTATGTTATGCTTTACAGTTTACTTCATGCAAGCGTTTATTCACAAAGAGGTCCTGTGATCCAGATGTTCAACTCTAAAAAGGACGAGTTTGTGTACAAAGTGCGTTTTTATATTACATAAGGTAAGGAGGGCTGCTCAAAAACTTTATGCAAATTTACAAATTCACACAAAACAGGTGCATTCTCTGTGATGAATAAAGAAAATTTACAAAATTGCACCTATTCTGATTATAATGAATGGCAGAAATATTCCAGTAAAAAGATAACTAGGATAACCAAGCTATCCTCAACAGCTAATTCTATTGACTACTGTCAAGCTGGGATTTTGAGTTTCTCAAAAGTACTGCTGGATTGCTGTACCTTTTAGAGTAATTGGCAACTTGGCAGCCAAGTTGGCCAGTTGAGTTTGTAGCTGAGTTAATAAGTTGAAGAAGAAATGCTGCAACCAGAAAAAAATCATCTCCTCTTGAGGAAGTTGAGTGAGACATGGTTTTCATCACAACACAGCAGGAGTTAGGAATCAAGTTGAGTCAACTTAAAATGGTTGGGTAACCTTTCTGAGTATAAAGATTGCTCTATGACAAGTTGGACAATTCATCTGTCAACTCAACTCAGCTTGGCCTTTAGTGAAGAGATCCCTTCACATTGTATATCAAAATTCATTCTGAAACTAGCTCAAATTCTACTCCTAGTGCAAAATTCAAGAAAATGTTCTAAATTCCCATGAATTGGTATTTTGAGTGTCATATATACATACATTACCCACGTGACATCTCAAGGCCAGGTAAAAATCCTTAGTAGCAGTATGGTTAGAATGCTCCAGTTAAGATATCCAAACATTTTAGTGACATGAGAACCAGAGCAATTTTCACTATATTATAGTTCTAAAATAATTTGTTGCCATCTCTCCAGCTCAATTGGATGATTCTTAATCAATGCAAAGTATGTCGGATTTTAATTTTTAAGATGACATACAATAGCTTAAATTGTATCTTGAATAAATTATTAGGCTAATTTGTAATCATTTACTATTGTTTCATCGATACAAACCACATGTGATTCCTTTAGGCATACTGCATAGAGTGAGTTCACATGAAGGATCTCATAACCAGATCATCATGAATTAGTTTGTTAGCTTTGTTATTCCCCATATACCAGTTAAGCTTATCAGTGATTTGGTGCTGTATTTCACATAACACCTACAATTTTAAGTTCAGTACAACTGATAAACGACCTTAAAAATGTATATAGTAGTGTACATATATTCTATATAGTTTTTAGTAGCTAAGCAGTAAGTGGCAAATGAACCCCTTAAGGGCTGGGCAGTTTTTCCCACTTTTATTTAAAAAATCTTTTACTCATCTATAAAAGTTAATGAAAAAACCTGCTAAATAGATTATAACAGTTGTCCTTAGTTTAAAAATACCCAATGTTTTTTAATGTTTTCTTTTGCCTTTTCTGCAAGTTATAGGACAATAACTACAAGTAACGTTTTGCTGTTTCAAAACCTTTTTTTAAATCTGATAATCCTGTCCCTATGTCCTTTTTGGGACATCTTTGAAGTCAGCCAATTCAACCTATCCCCATCAAACTACAGCGTTCGTCATTCTTTCTGGTAATAATTTATTTTGTGTTTTTGTTAACACAACTTGTATTTCAGGTATAGGTTTGCAGGTTCTGATATATTCTACTTGAAACCAACACCCCAAAATGTGATACCACCCATGCATGGGTTTGTCAGGTTATTTGGGGACTAAAAGGCCACAACGTGCAATTCAGTTTTTTAACTTGGAATTTTGACATCTGGTCCTTTTTCCGCAATATCTTTTTTGGGCGAATTCAATTTACCCACACCAAACCATATATTTTTAAAAACTAGACACCACAGGGTATTTCAGATAATGATAGTTTAGCACTTTCCATGCAATAATTTCACTACCAGCCTTTGCAAATTTTGTGAGAGTGATTTTGTTTCTGTGTAAATCTATAGCTCCAGTATATGTCACAGCCAAACACCCCAATATGTGTTCAGCAATATCTCCTGAGTACAGTGATACTACCCATGCATGGGCTTGTCTGGTTTTTTTTTGCTCTTTTCAATTTAGAATTTTACCATCTCGTCATCCTGGGAAGTTATTCTTGTGTGATACCACATATGGGAGGTTTGCATTTTGAATTTTGCCATCTGGTCATCCAGCCCATGTGTCCTTTTTGGGACATCTTTGAACCCAGACAATTCAAATCACCTAATCAAACCATATATAACACCCCAGGGTATTTCAAATGTTAGTATTTAACTCTTTCCATGCACTTTTTAACACCAGCCATTGTCAAAGTTTACAGTTGTAATTTTCTTGTGTTTTTTCACACACATTGTACCTTGTGTATGAATTTACACCTCTTTGCTACATATCACTGACACTTAACAATATGTTTTCAGCAGCATCTCCCATGTACTGATACCGCCCATACATAAGTTTGTTGGGTTGTTTGGGTATTAAGGCTACATTAGGGAGGTGTGCATTTTTTTTTCCTTTTGACATCTGGTAAAAAAAACCTGGAGTGGGTTTTCGGTGTTGCTGAATGCCTCACTATAGAGTTATCAATGTTTAAACTTAGTAGGCAATCAGGCATCCACCGCCATACTGAATATGGTAGACATTAAAGCCCAGGGAAGGGGTCAGAAGGGGCTCCTGCTGCAGATTTTGGTGTTGCTGAATGCGTTGACATCAGTCGTTAACTGACCATTTTTACATGCCATTTAGTGTGGCGGAATCCTCAATAGTTAGTCCACTGAACTCTTGCTTTGTTTAATGCTATAAAACTATGTACACTGTAAGCTAATGTACAGGATCAAGGATGGAAACTGTTACCTAGTCAACATTATTATAAAATAACACAAAATAAATATAAAAATATTATTTTATTATAAAAGCATTTAAAATATATCGGATTGAAGTTCTATGCACAGTTCCATACTTTCTATGTTTTGTTTCACAAAAAAGGTATAAAACAACTATTCTCATAGCTGCAAATAACATGAAAAAGATCACCCTGGGAAATCGACCCAGATATGCGTATGCATCTGCGTACAGCCAAAGAAATGCTGTCTGATATTTTATAATAAGGATGGCAGTGTTTTGTCAGATGGCCACAGGGCTACATGTCAGAGTTGAATGCTGTGCTAGGTAAAGATCACTGCATGTTTCAGATATACAAATCAGCATTTAGATAGGAGGATTTACTTCATTCAGTGCCTGAGGGTCCAGCACTATATTGTAACACCTTACAAGGCCCTGTGGGTTTCATTTACAAAAATGAAGGTACAGCTTTTGGTAGGCTAGTAACCCTAATAGGACAGTGCAAATGGAAACACTTTACAGGCTACAAAACACATCTTGAGTAAAGCCACCCTCTTGTTTACCTGTATTGTATTAACTGTTTATGTGCCAAAATGGTACGCAGCATTTCATTACACAGCAAGCCTTGCTAGTCGCCTCCTGCAGTAGCCCAGTAGCATGATCTAAATTACACGTCCATTGTTCAAGTTAGTCCTGATTTACTAATATTCTTTCAGATATAAAACCCACCACTTTTCCTAAGTGTCAATACAAAAATTAGCTCTGTTATTTTCTGCTGTGTGCTAAGTGAGAGCTACCATCTTGCTGTAGCTCATTCACATTGTAAGTTGCTGTCTCGTCTTATTTGCAATAACAGCTTTACAGAGGAACCGCAAATTTATGAACAGTCGGTGGCTCTAGCAGCTTATATGTAGTCTGCTGCAATAATGCAGGTAGAGTACTGAAGAGGGTGTCAGTAGGATTCTAATGCAATCTTCTCTTAGGGATCATGGGACTTATGTCAATTTTTGCAAAATGTGCAATTGAGTATAAAGAAGGCTATATATGCAATGACCAGAACCCAGAAGAAGACAATCGCCTATTAATCCAGGGTTGTCACTCTGTCAGGGAATATGAGGAATCTAATTTCACTAGGTTCATTTCTGTGTCTGCTGCTGCTAATGATTCTGATGAATACAAGGGACTGTAAAAGTTCAAGAAAGAGTTACCTCTAAGAGAGTGCGGTAAACTGCTGGAAGACATGATTGACCTAGTGTTGAATTTTTAATCAATTTGTGGATAGAGAATTAACAGACTTGGCCATGGAAGTAAAATTGAGCACAATGACAATAGAATCTTATATTCCACAAAAACAGCTATTTGAGGTCAACATACTAAGAACATTACACCACTTTTATTGCTGTTTGTGAGCAAAGTACTGTACCCGTTCTTAGCACTGTATCAAAGGCTTACATGTGAAATGGAATCCTGTTTCGCTGATGATTCACTGCGTTCAAAGTATGTTAGGGGTAATGTCTGGTATAGTTGCTTTCATATATGACCTTTTTACATATTCATTGTCATTTCATCTTTATTTTAAAGGAGTGGTGAAGCAAGGATGCTTGTTACAAAAAGATGGGTCAGACAGAAAGAAGCAGAAAGAATGACCAGGAGAGAAAACGAATTGTGTACAAGAGAGAAGGGCAGGAGGAAGAGAGAAAGGCAGGAAGCAAGCACAACAGAGTAGAGATGGATAAGAAAGCAAGGTTTAAATAAACAGAAGACGTTATTTACCTTAAGAACACATCAACGAGCAGGGTATAATAAGACCTGAGAAGAGAATCCAGTTGCAAGTATTTAGCGAGAGACAAGGTAACAAATAATCGTTAGTTGATTTCTGTAATATTTATGTAAACAATATTTCAGTTAGTTAACCAATGGCACCACCCTAAGTTTTCAATGTGTAAAATTATAAGTCTGCTATTTTCAGCCTCTATTTAAACCTGGATATTTCTCCTACTTTCCTCACCTGTATAATTATTGTTAACAAATGCCTGAAAATCAGACTACATTAAAATGCAAATTATTGCTGTTCCTCCAAAGTGAGTGACCAGGCCAGAGGAAAAATATGTTCTACTTTAATTTAGTACTAGGATATGTTGCCCTGTGTCTCATAAATCAGCCTTTCTATAGTCCCAAGCAGGGCATTTGCCCTTCACAGCGGGAGTTTGACTTTAGTGCTCGTGTCTCTGCTGAAGTAAAAATTGCTTGTTCATTGGTGTCTAAAAGGCAGGCTGTCTGCTGCTGCCTTCATCTACAGCTACCGGGAAAAATGTAACACAAAATGAAACATATGTTACAGATATGACACAGTTTAAAAATCTTACCCAGTCTTTCCAAAAAGTAATGTTTTTAATTCTGCCGTCATGTCATATTTGGACGCATAAAGGACAAACAGCGGCACTAAAATGTAAATTTGTGTACTGTAAATTTGGGTTTCTAGGTAGGGATTTCAAAACTATTGTGCCATTTTCTGTCAAATAAAATGTTGTTATACTGGTTACCGTATTTGCTCGAATATAAGGGGGCCTTGATTATAAGACGACCCCTCCAAAATCTGAATATTAATTTAGGAAAAAAAGAAAAAGCCTGAATATAAGATGACCCTATAGAAAAAAAACGTTTTACCAGTAAATGTTAATTCATGTAAACTATTTTTTTAATAAATGATTGAAAAAAATATTTTGTTTTTAGTTCCTTTTATTTTCCAACATGCCCCCAGTTATGTCACTCTGCCCCATAAATGCCCCAAACCCCCTATATGCCACTGTGCCCCATGATATGCCTTTTAACCCTCTAAATGCCAAAATTTAAACCTGGATATTTCTCCTACTTTCCTCACCTGTATAATTATTGTTAACAAATGCCTGAAAATGCCTTTTAACCCTCTATATGCCACTGTGCCCCATGATATGCATTTTAACCCTCTATATGCCTCTGTGCCCCATGATATGCCTTTTAACCCCCTATGTGCTACTCTGCCTCCAGAAATGCCTTATACCCCTATATGTTACTCTGGCATTTAAGGGGGTAAAAAAGGCATATTGAGTGGCATTTGAGGTCTGATTATAAGACGATCCCGATTATAAGACGATTATAATCGAGCAAATACGGTATATTTTTCGGAATGGTTGTCATAAATCCATACATACATATATACACAGCTTCAACTTTACCATGCTAAAGGTTATATTCAAAATATATAAAAAAAGGCAGGGGATGTCATGCTTTTTTTGCAGTACTGAAATGTGCTAGCTTTATGTGTCATACAAAGTGCTCTAGCTTGATAATTCTGTATTGCAATTACACAGAAAATCCCAGACACAACGCGATCACGCAAAGTTGGCAAGGTTATATTACTACAGACGACTGTACATGTCACATCAAAAATAAATGCCATAAGTTTATTTAAAGCAGCACTAATGACTGCTGTTAGATTTGGAACCTGGCCAGACATAGGTGGCTTGGTTGTCAGTTTAACAGTATAGGCCACTCAAGGTGAGTAGAGAATCCAGTGGTATTTCCTCCACAGCAGTGTTCCATACCTTACTGTACAAACAGCTCCACATGACATCCTGACTGCGTGCCAGGAAACGTTAGGATTCTGTGCCAAGCATAGCTGTTAAGTTCCACTCCACTGCTGTGTGCGTATGTGATTGTAAGTACGTCTGTGTGGCTAGCGCTAGCTTCAGACTGAGTAATTACCATAATCCAAAGAGAGATTTAGTCGGCTTATTTGCATTCCTCTAGCAGTGCATTTTATCAGTTTCTCTGCTGAATTGAGGCAGTTTTAATTATCTTGATAACTGTTTTTTCCAGTTCACTCTACTGTTTTTCCTTCTGCTTGTTTATACGTTTGTAACCATCTGTGTGTGGCTTGGTGGTAAGGCCATTATTTTATAAGCTGTGTTATTTGTCCTCCTCTAATTATCATCATCAATAAAATTAAATAAACCCATTTTCATTTTATTAATCTGAAATAGAATCTTTTCCTTTGAAGGTCAGAACATAGTCTGTTCTTTTTTTTGGGTGTCTAATTCCTATGGGATATATGGGTGCATTTGTAAAGCATTTGCGCACATACATTGATTACCGGGACATTTTGTAAAAAAAAAAAAATGTTTGTTTCATCTTCTCTTGTGTTTACATTGACCAATACAAGTTTAAATTGAATTCATAACAAACTAAATCAAGTTGTTAGCAACTAATTTAGATTGGAATTGGGAGGAATCGTCCTTAATCCTTAAACCTTACACTTTAAGGATCATAACACTATATGGACAAAATATGCAAAGGGTCCATGAAGAAATAAAACTGACACAAGAGGCCTGAACCATAAGAGGACCAATTAAAGCTGAAGATGGTGAACTGACATAAAGAAAATATTAGGGCATGAGCGAAAGGTTATTAAATTGTAAATAAAAAAATCCAATAGTGGCCCTGGCTATGTCACCGTGTAGTGGTTCCATTTGCCACCAGTGGTGTTTAATTCAATTGTTCTCAGCATATGTGTTGCCTGAGTGCAGGGGAGAAACACTGTGACCACCAGTGCCAATTGAATTTCTCAAAAAACAATGAAAATAGTCATTTTTGTCTATGTGCTGCTGTTGCAGGACTATAACTATAACAGCACTGAGCGCATGTACTAGAAAAACTCAATATAATACTTTAAGTACAAAAATATCAGTTCTGCTATTTTTTGTTTGCAACATATTAATCATTGAATGATTTAACAATTTTGCAGCATGCATACTGTGCATAGAAGCTGTCATTTTTGCAAATGTGTTTTCATCCTATTTTTACAATGGACTTGCTGGCACAGAGTTATTTTTCAAAAACATTTGAAATAAAATTGTCAGGCAGATGTTACCAATTTCATACTTTTCCTCCCTGAAGTGGTTCCCTATATGACCCCCTGTATATGAAAGAACTATTTCAGAAACACAATTAATCATTTTATATTTGTGAAAACGGTTCAATCTTACATTACGTTTTATGCTTATTAAGCAGGAAAAGGTATAAAGCCATACAGTGTCGAAGATATGATGAAGTCTTTAGTTGAATGTCATACCATTTAGTGGGTCAACACAGAAACATGTATAGTCACATAAGGCAACCAGGATATCTTTCTGATTTGTGTGTGAAAAAGATATATACTAGAGGTCACATAAGCTTATGCGACTCTTCATTTTGTTTGCCCAATAAAACATAGAACATCTGACTAAAGACTCAGTTTTCATTAGCAGAGACAGGGCTTCCAGTAGTGCAGCTAAGTTCCTGTTGTGCCACAGGTCTATCTGCTTGTTGGAGGGGTAAAAGATCTCCTCTAAACATCCCTCAGAAGTAAACAGAAGAATGTTGAGGTGTGTGACTCCAACACTACAGAACTCCATGATATAACCCTCTGCCATGCTGAGTAACTGCTCTACAGGATATCGTGTCATATACTAGTGATCAGTGGTTTGTTGAGGTCTGAGAAACATTAGTGTAAACATTAGTGTAGTGTACACATCTGTGTAAAGAAAGTCTGTGTTGGTAGAAGTGAAGACCAGCGTTGCCCATACTAGAACACCAATTTGAGTCCTCTAATGCTATATAAAGTTGGCAATTTAGGGGGCGTTATAACAGTATTGTGCATTGCCCCACAATCTTCCCCTGCTCTACCCCAAACATTAGAACCAAACCTGGGTCTTTTAGAGTGTAATATTGGAATTGCTTATTTTACACTATAACTTTAAACTTTTAATTTTTATGAATTCTTTTATTCTTTTGGCTGAGTCTGTAACCATCATGTGTTGCCTGCAATAAATGTACATTCATAAATTTCTTCATATTTCTTTGGTGATGAATTGCTCTCCAATTCATTCCTCAGGGCTCATTCATCATCGGTTTAAATATTCTGAGAAACAGCAAAACAAAAACTGAATATCATTGAAAAAAAATCTGAAAGAGCAGAGTTAAAGAAACTAGATTACTTCTTTGACAGCAAGGAATCATATTTATCGGCACAGTGTTTTTATAAAGAGAGAATATCTCCACATTCTGTAAATCCTATGTACAGTATGCGCTTTATTTGATCCACAAATTTTCTATGTATGTGTATTATATGCACATTGGATAAATCACAAGTCTTTTGGCTCTTGACTTAAAAAAAACCATGGTAGCTTGTAATGCATCTGATTGGCTCCTAATTTGCATTGGTCCTGATTAGATGTTTTTGCATATTACCGTGCCTCAACTTCTCTGAGTTTTAGACTAAAGATATTATTACCCAATAAGGAGGATGAGACATGGAGGTAGAGCAGGGGCGTCAGCCCGGGAGAGAGAGGGTAAGGTATGGATGAATATGTGTATGTTAGCATGGATGTGTATATGTAAGTGTGTACTAGCATGAATGTGTGGTGTGAGAGGGAGAGCATGAGTTTATAAGTTTGTGTTAGTGAAAATGTAAGTAGTGCAAAATGTAGTGCAAGTATTTGTAAGCATGTTTATGTGCTTTAGTGTGAATGTGCACGTTTGTGTGCCAGTGTGTTATGTGCCGATGAGGCCACTTGGTTTTACTTGTCCCCAGGGCCAAAAGGGACCAGACTTCCCTCTATATAACAATACCAAGAAATGTATTGATGTCAAGCAGCAGTCCTTTACTTTGGCACATATGATAAAGGTGTCACATTCACTCTGTTGAATGAAATTTGCTGTTTTGCTATTTTATGCCCAAACTCTTTCCAGAAATAATTCTTTAAACAAGTAAAGTTAGCTTAATTAATATTTTCTATATAATTCAATATTTGTTTATTGACAGCCTGAATTGCCCCTTGTCACCATAAGCCAGGACCTCCATTCCTTTCTAGTAGGTCTCACTGTCAACATCCACCGGAAGCTCTTTAAATGAGAGGAGAGATCCGATCTTCGATTGCCCTCCCGAAGGAGCCCTGCTTGCTGATCACATTGTGAAACAATGTTTTCTCCCCCTGCCCACATAGGGAAAAAGAAAAAAAAGTTTTTAAATTTTAAATTAAATATAAATTAGAATAAAAAAAACAAAAAAAATTAAACAATACAGTTAGCTCCATTGTGACATAATTGGCATATATAAGATGTATGAGATATCCCTAAAACAATCTCTATCTATATTAGACTAACATATATAACATATATAATAACAAAACATAATAACAAAAGTTTTTTGTCTTTCTAAAGGAGCCCTGACATCCCATTGCCCTAGCACTACATGTAAAAATGATAACACCTGTTCGTTATCCCAAACTACTGTATGGGGTACCATGTAAAGGATGGATGTGGCCTTCTCGAACATAATAATATGCCTATAATTAATGGATGTTGCCGATTACATTGCCATTGTTTATCAATATCCATACTTCTTATGAAGGAAAATGATGAATAATTTGTGTGGGTACATCAAAAGAGGAATCTTGATTAAACCGAAATATGGTAAGAATGGCAAAAAAAATTTCGTTATATAGGGTACTAAAAACCTTGGCATGGAAAGGGTTAAACATACAAGTTTGCAATTGTTCCATTAATTAATAGCCCCTTTAAAAATAATAATATACCATTAGAAATTCATTTTATTTTAAGCTAATATACCATGATTTTCAATTTATTTTTACAGTTCATCCTTATTTGAAATATTTGAAACGCTCATTTTGCTGTACCACTTATGTAATCTTTTATTGTATTGTACTGTTCTGCCCTCCAGAGATAGTGCTGTGAGTTTATCATGTTTTAATTGATGTTGAAGTAATTAATACATTGTTTCAATTAGACAAGAAGTCCATGTTGAGACTAAGAAGCATTAAATGCATTGTGTAAAAAAAGTAATGACTATATTAATGGAACCAGCGTCTCCAGACTATAGTAAACCATATCCCAGGAGCGACAGATGCCGCAGATGCTTTAGAAGCATGCTGTCCTATGTTCTAGAACCCCAAGAACAGCTAGCCAGATGAACCTCAGTTGATACCCTTTAACCATGTACGACACCCATTATAATAAGTAAAACAGAATTATCCTGCTTTAGGGTGGTTGGCGTCTCCAGTAAAAGACCTTCATTTCTTGTGTATTCTACATGTACACATTTAAATATAGTTTTGGTGATACTTTTTGAGCAATAAAATATTGAACATGAAAAAAACACATTTTTGCTTAGTACAATACCAAACCATGTTACATTTTCCTGGATCAAATATAAGAACTAGGCGCCCCAATACCCCAAGCTATCATCATTGTGACATCAATCATTCATGTCTTTCATGTAGTAGACAGTTATTTTATAAGCATAAAAATATTGTCTAAATTTTTGTTTTTAACCAAAGTAATATGACATCTCAGATTCAATTATTTGAGCAGGCTTATCAAAAGTGAATCTGGTTAAATTCCCAGGCACATGCATCGCATTGTATTGTACCTGTCAGAATAACAGTGCAATGTGACATGTTCAGTCTGTGACTCCATACTTGTGAGAGCTCACAGTTCGGTTATGATTTAATTAGTTAGACAGTGCTATGTAATGTAAATATCTCTGCTGTGTAGTTTGCATCATGGGAACAATAACAATGCTGTTGTAGGGAAATTAAGTGTTTGGCTGCTATACAGTGGGAATTCCTGCTATTCTCTCTTAGACTGCTAAATACCTGATTTAAATAATGAAGCAAAATTAGAAAAATACTGTATTCTTTGGTGTTTCGTTTGATTGTCATAGGAATATAGGACATATTTATGCCTCATTGTGCCCAATTGTGTACCGTGACTAATTTCTTTGCTGTGGGTATAATAGGAATGGCCATGTGTGCCATGACCCCAAATTACATTTCCAAGAGGCTGCTGTGCCTATAGAGATAATTGTGAAATTGTGTGGGGACACCATTCACAACCTCACTTGGGTATACTGAATGTAGGCTCCCAACACACCCAAAGTCAATTTAAATTCCACAATAAAATGGGAACTCAGCAGCAGAGTTCTCAGCAAGTTACACTATCTGTACAAATGGTGCACATGGTTAGTAATATAGCTTATACTGAATTCTTAGGCTCACCTGTCTGGCGCTTAATGTATGCCACCTGTGCTATGAACCAGAAATGTTATGCATCCACAAAAACCTGAGCAAAAAGGACTAAATAACAGTTACTCTTTCTTTTTGTTTGCCCTTCTCAAGCACCCCACTGTTAGCATTGTGGATTGATTAGTTCAGAATTGTTGATCATGGGGCTTGTAGATCATATGCAGAAGGTACTTCATAATGTTTTTTGTAGACTTGTGCATTCAGATTTGTTCTGAACTTTATTCTTAACTAATCTTTCCAATTTTGTGTGTTGGTATGCATCCTTGAATTATGAGGAGGGTCACCAACGAAACAAGATTTGTTCATTCATTTGCAAGGCTTTGGCGCCATTAAACTCTATTTGGAGCTCTTTGATGAGGCAAAGTGGAAAGGGTACATATAAATGTATGACTGAACAGTAGAAGTAGACAAAATTCAGGAGGAAATGGTCTCATTGATGGTTATGGCTTTGGTTAATGGGTCCAACAACCTGTAGGGTTTTTTTCCTTAATTTTTCACTCTGGCCAATCAGCATTACAAGTAGCAGGAAAAAGCATAATAAGTGTTTTGATGCCATTTTAAGGTCAATAGCCATTACAGACTGATGAGAGTTGGAGTTTGCGACAGAGATTGAGGCTCATCTACCATACTGCTAGTGTCAATAATGTAGTGCAGAAAATTTACTGGGGTGGATTGGAGAACCTGTAGTGTATATAGTAAACGTGCAAATGAGCCAAAAATATTAATTTCTGATGAAAATCAGAGGTAATTTTAAATGAGAGAACAAAATTTCTTGACTGACACCAACATTTACTCTCACTCACGATCTCACACTATCTCAGACTCTTACTCACTTTCTCATTTTCATTCACACTATCTACTCTGCTGACCACTTCTGCTTATGTGTCTCACATCTTTTTTTTTCCTCCTTTCTAGTGACATCCCCCAATTGGAGGATCGGGAGGGGATGTCACTGGAAGCTCCGCCATTTTGCACTTCGATAATCTCGTATGAATTTCATCCAAAACGGTGGAGCTTCTGGTGATGTCACCTCCCCCTCTAACCGGTGGAGATGATGTCACAAGAAGCTTCTCCATTTTGGTGGAACTTCCAGTGACATCATCTCCCTGATCCTCTAATTGGGGGAGAGAATGTCACCAGAACCTCCACCAATTTGATGAAAGTTCAATCATAGTGTAAAATGGAGGGCGTTTACCAAAAGCTCCGCCATTTTGGTAGATATTTACACGAGGTTGTCTTAGGCCAAAACGGTGGAGCTTCCAGTGACGTCCTCTCCCCCTGAGCCTCCAATCAGGGGCAGAAGACATCACGGGAAGCTCTGCCATTTGGCCCAAGTTGACTATGCTTGTGCAAAGTGTGTTTCAGTTGTTGAAATACTTCTTGCTTGGAGTCAGAACTACCACAAGCCAAATGCAGCAGTAGAACATCCTCACTAGTATTGCTAAAATCTTGTCCACCTCACCTACCAAATTTTATTTACTGCAGAAGGGCAATGTGCTAGTGCCTTGGTGGCAGGGCCTGTTCAATTCATCAAAATGATCCCATTTTTTAAGAAATGCAGTCTGATTGCATGCTGCTATGCTTGATTTTGCTTGCTGTGCAAAGGTCTAATGTTAAGCCTCTAGAACATTGCCTCTCCCAGTGTTAATATGTATCTTTCTAACCATTTCTTTATCCCACTTTATCATAAATAAAGGCGAACATTAGGAGTTAATAACACAAGCATATAAGATATCAGTGCAGATACAGATGGATAGCATCTAAACGTGTTACTTCTCTCACACGTGCAGCATTTAATTGCCATGATATGGAATAAGCAGTTTATACACTGTCATCACCTGAATCACCTAAGACTTGCATATGGTTAGGAAACATTGCTTTTATACTGTTCCTCACAAGAACATAACATAGTACTCTTAATCAACATTTTAAACTTATCATATCAGTACATGTACATATCAGTACATACATTTATTTTTATATGGAAATTTAACCTTGCTTGTCTTATCCAGAAAAGCATCTAAATATGTATAGTTTGGAGGAGAAAAGAGAGAGGGGTGATGCAATAGAAACATTTAAATCATAAAGGAATTTAACAAAGCATAGGGGCAAAGTTTATTTCAAATGAAGGGAAATGTTAGGACTGGAGGTCATAGTATAAAAGTAAAGGGTCAGAGGCTTAGATGTAATGTAAGGAAGAGGGGGTAGTTATGCTGAACCAAGTCACTGCAGAAGTAGTAGAGGCTAATACAGTGAGAGAATTTAAACATGCCTGAGATCGACATAAAGCTATCCTGAATCTAAGACAAGACCAAAGACTGATTAGGTTTAAGTGTTTACAGCAGCACAAACAGACAAACAGATTTCTTATATATATATATAATATATATATATATAATATATATATATATATATGTGTGTGTTTCAATCAGTGGACATTGTTCTAGCAGCTTCTCATAGGTTTTATTTTTTTTTATAAATAGTCTCAATGTGTAGTGTGCCTACTATCATTTTGGTAAATCACTAATATGATAGTAATGATATCCATATATTAATAGTTTTTTTTGTAAAATGTAAGTTTATGTGCCAATGAATATAAACACGAAATAAATTGTTAAGCTTAATATTAGCAACCTCTAGAACAGACTGAGTACCGTCCATCTCACCTATTCAGTTAGGTGAAGAGTACACTGGAAGGAGATATATACATCAGATGTATACAACAGACCTCAATAACCCATTAACTGCCTATATCAGCGAGCAGTGTCTGTGACAGACAGCATTTATAATCATTTTTTGGAGCCATCAATGTACATTTTGTTTTCTTCGAATGTTATCAAAACTCTTATTATATTTAACTATCATAATACATATATCAATTATTACTGATGTTACATTTAGTGAGTTTTTTTCTCGCTTTGTTAGTAAGTCACACACTTTTTGTCATTCGGCAAATCCTGCATGTGCCTCGTTTCAATATGTAACGTCTAATCAATTTATCCATCATATGCTTCTTTCAGCACCTTGTGGAACCTGGTGCTGTGGCAGCAAGATACACATTTGAATATATAAAGATATATTTCTTTTTTAAATCTACTAAAATACATAAATATAATTGCACATTTTTGTTTTGTATTTCACCATTACCTCTGCAAAGGGATCAAATATTGTTTCTCCATTGTTCTTGTGTTCAGTAGTTTTGAGAAGTATCAAAGAGATACAAGTGGTGTATTTGTCTTTAAAAAGCCATAATGCGTTTATTTTTTTTCTGATTTTAGTTTGCATTTATTAATACCTCCTGTGCGCTTGGACCCAGTATGGCAGCTTTTACGGTTTGTTTGATTTGACACAATTTATAGTTTAAAATCAAATTTGGATTGGCTTCATTATTTGTGCTTTGTTCCTCTATAGAAGGTTTTGTGTAGCTTTGTTAGGAAAATTAACAACCAACTCAATATTGTATTATTTTCTTTGACAGAGTAAAACAATTGATCCTATTCTTTAGTAGGATTTGTAATAACACAAGTATCAGTCACAAGATGCTGGTCGTATGTCTAAGGCAGCAGAAGCAATAACTCATGGGTTAAATGATTTAGGTTCATAAATTGACAAATTCAAGCTATTGACAATCCAGATATTTACTATATAAATCTGTGGTTATGCAGGTGTGTATGTGGGGTCCCAATCGTTAAATGTGTATTTGTGTACACTATGTTTTGTTTGTTTTTTTCTCACAAATGTATAGTAATTGCCTATGGTTAAAACTCCAATGGGGAAAGTTAAATAACCCACCTAGTTACATAGAAGCGCTGTGCCTTCATATGTTACATTTAAGTATAGGGGAAGCTTGGAGTTTAGTGTTGGAGTGACACAAATGATACTTCTTTATCCTTCTATATAATCATATTTGGGTACAAACAAAAATACTGCTACAATAATTTCCAAATGAGTCAATTCCAGGGTATCCTCAATCTGAAGTATCAAAGGATCTACAATGCATCGATGCTAAGCCAATGAATACTATAATATAAAGCCTGCCTTCGACAGCGTAATATGTCTTCATTCATACGTGTCATATTGGAAGAATAGGTGAAGAAAACACAGCAGACAGTGTATATTATACTGCCCTCACACGAAATAACAGTTATGAGTGTTAAAAGTATTTTTCTGAAATTAGGAATAATGTGCTAAACACACATTACAACACCTGTAAATTACATAAAAACCTAATTAAAATAATGTGTATATATATATATATATATATATATTTATGGTTGCTAACACTTAACAATTTACACTACAACTTCATATCAGAATTATATGTACGTTAACTAAGCATTTATTATGTATCTTAAATTATAGTTGAATTGAGCACTTATTCTCACTTATTCTTAAATTCCAATATAATTCATTAGTGCAGTTCCAGAGTTACTTTGTATCTGTATTAGTTTTTGAAACAGGAATATAAGGAATTGTCGTTTAGGCTGATACAGAATGGTTTCCTGTTTTCGCTGTCCTAGTACTACCTTAGTACAGCTGCACATCCATTTAACTATTGGGGTCATATATGTAAATATATATGTGCAATTATTGCATATCAATTTTATTTTAACATTGCATAAATATGAGACTGCTCATTTGATATTGGATTTATATTTCAGACCTTAGTTTTAGATGTAAAGTCTTTCATTTGGTGTAGATATCTAGATGTGAACATGTAAGTATACATGGTCCAGATGGTCTAGAATTTGGTTTTCACAAGGAAAGAGAAGGTAGTCCATGCAAAGGAAAAGGGTGAAGAGGGAAGGTAGTGAGGTGGGAGAACAAGAGGACATCAGATGTCTTGTTAGGAGTCACAGGACTAAAGCAGATAAGGGTAGATTTTGGCAAGGAGATGGGTTGAGGTAATGTGTAAGTAGCACCATGAGGGAGGACGTCATGCCTGATTCTATCTATTTTTTTTGGACTGGTAAAACACTTTTTTTGTTGTTTTCATTTCAGAATGGCACCTGATCTTGTATTGTATGTGACGTAAAGATGATATCATGATACTGACATGAGTCTGGTCATGTGACTAAGGAAACTGAATTCATCCTCAGGCGGTAAAGTAACCCAACAACCCCTTTTACTGCTAACGTTACCTCCTTAACAAGCAGGATCCTCATTTTCTCTTGCTTGCTATTGTGCTGTAAAACTTGCCACTTGCCACAAAATTAAAAATGATTGGTAATACACATAAATCCGATGCTATAGAAATATTTAATAAGGCGTTATTGAAAGTTATATTTTGAAAATGGATCCTATCGGATATTGACTATATAAACTATTCCTACCATGTCCTGAAGCTTCTATGGTTGGTGATATTTTTGTTGGATGTGCACATTAAAGAGTGCTAAGCATCTTAAAGATCATTACCATATTGTTCATATAGACTTTGGAACATTTGGAGGTGTTGGATAATAGAAATGCTTATGGCTAGGTTTCCTTTGCATAAGATGCCATCCCACAGATCTATGTTCTTGCTGATAAAAGACATTGAATGTACATTATAAATGTGAGACAAGGAGAACTCAGAGATGACCATGGATTGATAAATAATTAATCAATTGCAGCAGGGTGGCAGTTTGAAATGTAAATGTGATGGATGAAGGTACCGTGCTGTCATCAGCAGAAAATGATGTGACTCGCATTAATAAGTCTCTGTACCTGCTGACTGGCAATACCATGGACATTAAGGCACAGTCAAGCTGTCAGACAGCTGCTTTCTAATACCCTGATCATTATCTTTGACCCCTCAATTCATATTATGGGAATATCCACATAGATGATATACCTTTTAAAAATTGTGTTGTGAGGATCTTGGGGAGATCTGGCAAGCATTTGTGGGGAGGCATATGGAAAAAATGTTACCTGACAAGAGCCGCAGGCTACTAACTTAAGAATACCTTTCTTTATGTTACACAGCTTTGTAAAAAGGCTGTTCTTACTTTCTTGCCCTATTCTCAAGGGCCCATCCTTACAAGTGTCTCTGTGACTCTGAACTTGACAACAGCTGCATGCAAAGAAAGTGAGATTGCCACCTTGGAACACGAGCAGGTGAGAAAAACACCTTTCACATATCAATCATTTTTAATGCTTGTGTGTGTGTGTGTGTGTGTCGACCAGCTAGAAATAGTACTGATCTAAACGGCATTGATCCAAACTTTTTTATTTACCTTTCAGATGTGACACCTACTACATTTCCATGGCTTTTAGATCTTTCTTGCGTCTTTCCAAGTAACAGAGAAGGGCTGTGTTCTGTGCATTAAAATGATCCATTCATATACTACAGGAAAAATGCCTTTCTGTTCCTTGTGTCTATGCCCAAAGGCAAAGCTACTAGCTTGACTGATTTTGGTGATTCAGCAAATGAGGACACATTTGAGTATTGTTGGTATCTCACATAGAGTGTAAGCTTGCGGGCAGGGCTCTCTATACCTAAGTTATTGGTTTGTCTTAGTCTATAAATTCTAGTTTAATGTACCCCTTGATTATATGTATTGTAAGAAGTGCTGCATACATTGTTGGTGCTATATAAATAAAATACAATGATAAATAAAATTAATAATGGAATGTGTTGCATTAAAACTTTTACCAAAAAATATTTCATTTTACATTAAAAGACCTTCAGATGTCTGAGACCATAATTCTCTGCTAAGGATGACACAATGCATTATGTACAATGTTCTTCTGTTTGAAGGGGGCTCATGAAACATGAGCATAATCGCGAGAGTCAAATGTATTTGGGCTGCTGCGCTGCCTTTATACTTTTGGGTTGGGATAATGTCTAGCGAGATTTGGGAATGTTTCTTTACATCAAAGAATGTCTTAGGATATTTGTTTATAACTAGGCTTCACCACAGTTACCAACACAGAAACCCAACAGGTTTAGCAAATGTGTTTTTTATTTTCTTGTTATATCTCTTCTCAAGCATGCATATCTGTGTCTTTATAAATCAGTCTCACTGAGATTCATTCAAATATTTGACTATAAAAATAATATAATGTACCAAAATTGCTGAATAAAGATTCACATCTAGATGGTCCTACTTGTTCTTTACATGCAAGCAACCCATAGGTCCACTAGACTAGTCACTAATGCATGTCTTAATATGCCACTCACCACTTGCCACTGCATTCTTGTCCTGCATTCCTTATTTTGGCCAACAAAAAAATTCAAACCAATGGAGAGTATTACTTTTCACTAAAATATATACCTGTTTATTTTTTTAATTTGCAAATGGCAAATGACAGATGAAATAAAAAACAATAATCTACATAAGAAAAGTTTAGTCTTAGGTTGAATGTAAATATTTGTGTTAGGTGGAATTTAAATAGTACTGCAGATTAAGATTACAATCATTGAAAAGCAAAAAGCATAAAACACAAATAATTTAAATAAATGAATTCCAAGATGCTAAAATATGTATAGGTATTTATTTAAGTAGATGCATTGCCACCGATAAATACACATTTCAATAATTTATGTTGAACAAAAAAATTGCACGGACATAGTATACTTTACCACCTTGTGTGTTTGACACATTTCCATATGTTCCCTTTGTTACCACATATTAGGTTCTCATATGCCACGTTGTAATTTGTTAATTCTTATTGGAAATAGTGTATGTGAATACATTTTTCCTTGGTAAAAGAAGCAGTAGAAAAAAAGAAAAATAGATCATTTATTTGTAATTCAAATCACAAGACTTCTATGAGCCAATTTGGACACTATTTGCAGCAAAAGTGCTAACTAATAAAACAGTTATTGTATCCCTACGGAAAAACTACAAATAGATAACTAGCTGATAATTTCTTTATGAAGCAAGTAAAAAAAAAACCCCAGTGTTACCATATGGCAACAATTCCCAGTTAGATTCCCATGCACAAATGATGGAAACAAGGATGGATTATTTAACTGGACTATTCTGACACTGTGCTCATGGGAAGAGTCCTGGTAGATTATTGAAAATTATATTTATTTAAATCGTGTTTTTTTATAACAAAATAATTAGTGAAGCATTTAATTTCAGAATGCAAATTTACCAGCGGGCTTTGTATTTCAAATTCACTTGCCCTCTGTGTGGTTACAAGAATCACCTTTCATGGGGATAAAATCATATTTCCTAAAATCTTCCTTCAAAGCTAAGTTAAATATTTCAGCAACCGACTATTGTATCCCACTATGCAACTACATCGTTATGTCTCCAATGTGTGTCATCTCTAACCTGTACCGTACATCAGCGACCGCAACGCCTTATTTTGTTCATTCTTTGATTTCCACGGTGTCCGATGTGGATTTATCACCATACGCACTCTGTTATATGTCTTGATATGATGTATTCCTTATGTTGCTTGACTAACTTTTTCATGCTGATGTACTACAATCTCGGTCCGTAATAAAATTTTATTTACAAAAAAATATATATATATAAATATTTACAGCAAATATTTGCTGCTTACCATTTGTAGCAAGCGTAGAAGCAAATGTACTTTTTATTTTTGTGTTTAAACTGCTTATGTTGTGCATATTACGTTGCAGTACCGGGCTGGGGCAATACTCTAGGCTGAAAATCAAAGAACCCTAGGGCTCCTAGAGCTGTTAGATGTCTAGTCAGCACTGTGTAGTGCAGCATTAATACGTTTTCTGAAACGTGGGCCATGTAAAGTACATTGTGGCCATCTGCTTTGTTTGTCATATAGAGTATATTCACAGTCAGACAGATTATTACACAGAAGAAACTCCAGTGTGGCATGCTGGTGGCAACCATTGCCGTCTAGAAAGGACTGGAGGAGAGGAACAAGAAGAGGATCAGGAGATAAGTAACTAAGTAGTAGAGCTGCTGCACTACTACTAAGCCTTGCCTCTGCTTGTTGGATGGCCAGGATTAGGTCTCAGGTCAACCCTGTTTGGAAAATTAGGACCACACCAGTGTAATATGTTGTTAGTTCTTGTGCTGCCTGATGGGAAATCTGGCCTTGATCTCACCCCTAAATCGCAACTGCTGTCATATGATAAATAGATTCAAAATCCAGTAGAGGGTGATCCCAAATAATATCTTTGATATTGCAACTTTATACAGCAAGTTCTTACCAAGGGATTATTCTTCTGAAAAAATCTTTTAAAATATTGGTCAATAACAGGTGCATGCCAGGGAACTTCATAAAACAGCGGACACTTGACCACACTTGACAAAAACAATGACCTCTTAATAGCTCATCACAACTGTAATTTACTAGGACTATGACATTTTCAGATTTTTTTAATCGTAAACAAAAAGGAATTGCCTTTTTGGGGATTTTGTTTTTACATTAGTAGTGATACACTTGTCAAACATTATTATTTCTAAATATATTATTTGCTTGTTATTTTATAATCGGATATATATAAAATTATGCTTCCTTCTCATCTTCAAAATCAAAAAAGCTAGAGAGTGCATATATTTGGGTGGATATTTAAGGGTACATTTTTGGCTATATTTTATCTTGCTCTTAAAAAAAAGGCCAGCAAGGCCACCAAAGATATTGGGTGAATTAAAAGAACAGGAACTGAAATGTGCAACAGAATAGAAAGAGTGAAATGGAAGGAAGGAAGGAGAAACACAGAAGAGATTGGGGGATCATGAATTACTATTGGCTCTCAAAGATGCTAATATTTTTGGTGCCTTGGCATCTCAAAAGTTTTATATTGTAATAATTATGTTGCCAAAGGTCAGCTATCCCGATACTTGCTCTAATTAAATTTTGGACTGTGTTAGTAAAAAAGATGTGTAAGTCCCTTATTTGTAAGCAGCTAAAAGCCTCCAGGATTTGTAGACACACCTAATGACATTGACGTTTCCATCTGATCTGTAAAAGATCATTGATTGTTTGTCCTCTTTTGTTTGTGGCAGAACACTGCTCAATTCACACCAATTAAGGAATAAAATCCTTGTATATTGAGCAATAATTAAGATGCCAAGTTCCCAAGAGGCAACTAAAAATGACATGGGACTGGCACATATAGGACAGAGGATCCACTAGTATTTTAATTAGGTTGGACTTTCATCATTAAAACATCTTGCCAAGAAATAATATTAACTAACTTTGCCTATTTTTAGAACTAGTTTTATTCACTTTAAACAAATGAAATCAAACATAGCTAATGTGAGCAAAATTATATTTTAAATTAGTTCTTTGACAGTTTTTCCTACAATTTAGTCTCTAGAGGGTGATGTACATAGAGCAGTGTTATAAAAGGACAATCAGGTCAAATTAGATTTTTTTGGCACTTTAGCATGGAACTTTAACATACCTTTTTTACCAGTTAAAAAAAATTCTGCCTTGTGTTTTATAATGATCTTTGATGTCTCTTCCACGATAATGCCATTGAATATTTAAATGAGCAATAGTGGTATTTTTATTTGGATTTTTTTTAATTGTGCTGATATCTGGGGCAGACAGCGAACACTCATTCTAGGTAGGGATCTGCAAATGAAACAAAAACAGGGTAGCTTTGAGGCAAGCAACTTGTCATCCATTATTTGGGGTCAGTCATAGACACTGAATGTTCCAAGTTATCATCCCTCTCGTTAACTCTGTTGTCTTTTTTATTTTTTTATTTCATTTTTAGAGTTATGAGACTGACTTAATAATATCTGGCTGATGATGCACTTCCAACTATAGTACATGGCCATCTTTACAAAGAACATGAAAAATATTCTGCCTGTGTCTGAAGAGGGCATGTGAGGGCACTTTCTAGCGCCCTGGAAAATGATTAGAGTATTAGAGTTGATTAAATTATAGTAGCTGATGATTTTAGATACACATTTGTGCTATTTGGGCAATTACATTATGTTAGGGATGATGTATCTATCGGTAAAGAAAAAACTTTACTGCAACTGTATTCTACTGGCTATGATTAAAAATAGCCAAGAATGGAAGTTTCGGGTGAAGTAATACGTAATATCAGTTTCTGCTGCACTTTAGACTCCTCTGGTATGAGAGAGACAAAAGCTCAGAGCCCGACTGGCCATAGGGCACACCAATTTTTATCATTAATGCAGCTGATCTGATGCATTGGTGTGATGCAGTGCTGGCTAGAAATACCTGCACGCTGGGAAAGTGTAACAGAGTAGTATGTCTTTTATCAGGAAATGGCCTAACTCTGTTCCTGTTGAAGACCCATTATTGCATTATCTGCCTTTAAAGCATGCCTGGTATTAAGGAATGTAAATCAATAAGAGAGGTCAGTTAAAGGAGGAAGCTTAGCTTCAGGAAATTAAAGCTTAAATCTTGTATGTTACATTTTCCACCATCAGGCCACAAGTACTGTTCCCCTCCTTCATGTGTAAGGGACAGATTCAGACGTTGGAAATGTGGCCAAAATCTAGCTTAATCCAGGTGGGAAGGTAGTCAGAATACGGGTTACAGCTGGGCAAGTTATGGGTAGAGTTTAATGCCACTCCTTAAGCTGTAGGTAAACAATTTGTCTTGAAGCCTGGCATACTTCTGCCAAATAAAGAGCCTTGTGTATACTGATTACTGCCATACCCGTAGTTAGAAACACATTTAAACAATACATTTAGTCATCATGACACATCACCTTCCCCTGGTGGACAAACTATTTTTATGTGTTTATAGCATATTATATTTTATAGGAATATCTATAAATACAAATGTACTCTTAATGGTTATAGCATGACTATGATCTCTTGCTACACTTTAAGCATAATCATTCTGAGAATGTATGTATCAAACTAGGTATTCTGGCTCTACAGCCAGTAGTGAGATACAGATGATAGATGTTTGTTTTTTTTGCTTGACCCTCTCCGTAGTTTTAGGTTCTGTGTCCAAGAATCCCAAAGTATCAAGCCTGGCCACCAAAGTATCCAACTACTGAAAAACCCTGCTCTGGTTCATCAAAGTATATTCAAATACCGTAATGTACCATAGAATATAATTTCTTCTATTTTTCTTGGCAAATGGAGAGTAGTCATTTCCTTCCTGCTAAATACAGGGCTAAAGAGCTCCAAAATACCAGGACTAGCAATGAGTGTTTTATATATACAATTGGCTTTATTGAATGGAAAGTGTGATGGACGTAAATTAATTTTAAATCACCTGCAGCCATGCGCCAGTTCATACATTATACTGATTTGTAAGTGTTCACTGAATTGCTATCATGCTTCGTCACTAGCACTTTGTTCCATGATTACTGGTGGTGACTTAAAGATTCTAAGGGATTTACTGCTACATCAACAAAGCTTGGCAGACACTTTTCTTTGCCTACATTCTCTGAAGTATTCTAATTTGCAGGGCTTTTTAATGTGTTATCTCCATTTTTACTGTCATCAACCAGCTCTACTGCTACGTTCTACTGCCATAATACATTTGGATCACTTATAGGGATTGTTTGAGTTTTAATAAACGGTAATGAATTTAAGATGAATCTTTGTATAGCACATCTCCAAAGGATAAATCTTACAAAGTCAAGGCCTCCCTGTCTAGAAATCAGACAGCTGAAAACACTGTGTCATATCCAACATCACAGATCTCAAAGGACTCTTGTATTGTTTCTTCATACAATGAAATATCAAACATCATGATCTTACATAAGTTGATATTTTTATTTTTATATTGATAAAATGTTCTTTTTTGCATTTAATTAAAAAAACATACTGTTTGATTATTAAAAAATGCGTCAACACATTTTGTGTTCCCTTAAAATGCAACATGCGCTATATCAACCATACATTGCATTTCTGTGCAATATTCATTCTGTTTTCTGATACACAGATTTGTTTTTCTTTGACAAAGTAAGATTTGGTTTGCAATATATAATCTATCACATCTGTCCAGGCATTTAAATGGTCATAGCTCATGACAGACACATAAACTGAGCAAATCCTTTTAAATCACACTGGGGACTGATCCATATTCCGAAGAGGTGGCTTAACCTTGTGACATGAAGGTCGCAAGTTCAAATCCTGGCAAGGTCTAATCAACCTCTCATCCTGTGAAAGTTAAAATGATTACTATTTTCCACTGACAGTCATATGATTGATGATGTACAAATTGCACATTAATAGTAATACACAACCCTAGTATACAAATTGATTTACAAGTGCAAAATGGTTGTTTTTAGAAGATTGTGCAGTTATGAGATATTTAATAATTTATCCCTCAAATGAGTCAATATTTTTGTATTATTTAAACTCAGAATCAAATTAAAATCAAGTGTATTTGTTTGCAAGGAGCCATGTTATAACTTTAGACCTTATATTCCTATGTATATCATATTTCTATGTATATACAACAATACATCTAAATTACAAGCAAGCGGGAAAATAAACTTAGAGCAAATAGTGGTTTACTGCCAAATTAGCTGGTGGCACCTCACATCTTTCATATAGATGCACGGGAGGGCTTGAATCTTCTGGTCTGAGGGACAAGTATAGATGAGTGGCTCCCCAGTCCCTTGCTCCCCCAGGTAACATACACACTAGCACACATTTACAGATACACTTAATATAACACAAACACACTCAACTTTCACACACTGACATTAACGCACAATAATGCTCATACTCCATCACATGTGACTATTAATCACACCTTACACATCATCACACACCACACCTTGCACATCATCGCAACTCGCCACACGCATTACATCCTTACCTAGACTGGAGTTCTTCCTTATGGCATACAAGTCATTGACCTCTGTGTAGAAAAAAAACATAAAATAAGAAAATAAATACAATAGTAAAATATAAATAAAAAATATATATTTACAGGAAACAAGCACTTATAGTGTTCATATAACATTTTGCCCTGAAAAGCATAACATAATTCCATCTTCAAATGATAGCTGATTAGCCTCAGATGGATGTACCTGTTGGGCAAAAATAGCTTAAAGACACAATACGATTAATGAATAAAATTATGGTGTTGTAAACATTCATTAATGCATCTTTAGAGATCTGTGGATGGCAGGATGTGAGAACCTCACAAGGTTCTTAGCCAAATACTTGTAGAAGGAAATAATGATTTTCTGGTTGCTTTTGTGAGGGTCTTCCTGCATATAAATATCACTGATTGCTCTCTATTTTTTAAGCACTGATATATCAAGAAAAACATTCTTCACATTAAGCAATTTCACATTTAAATGAGAGCTAATAATTTTATATGACAAAATACTCCTAACTTAAAAAAAAATGCAAGTGAAATATACATAAAGGTTTTATGTCATAATCTGAAGAATTCTTTAAGGTATTTCACATTATTCCAGGTGTCAATACCTGTATTTTTCTCCTTCAGATTGACAATGAAATAAAGGGTTATAATTAACATTATTAACTTCAATTATATTCGCAACATTTTCTGTAAGGTAAAATGGGACAAAAATATATTGTGCATTGGTTACAAATATTTCCTTTGTTCCTCCTTTGCAGAATTCTGTCTCTGCTAATACAAACAATGTCAATCTTACATTAGTAGTTTTGCATTGTTTTGTAGTATGAATTGAATGCCTTTATTATAAAGAGTACAATTAACCAAGCACAGTAAGTCGGAGTAAGAAATCAGCAGTCTAAAATGAATATACATATCAAAAGCAAGGAAATGTATGTTAGCTGAACATTTGGTTTATCAATCGGTATGTGACATAACAGACAAATATGTATTTTCTTTTAGCTTTGTGCTTGTGATAAGGATTTAGATAATTGTATGTATAACATGGTCATATAGGTAGGCAGAATATGTGGCTCTAGCAAACTTTTGACACTCCAGTAGCTTAGGCAGCATCCTCAACAAAGTATGCATATTAAAGTACTTTGTAAGTCATTTAATATGCATTCTTCAACCTGTAGAGAACTCGGAACAAATAAATAAAACCAACTTTCCTTTAGGAAAATCCTACAGCTCCATAGCTGTAGCACAATGCCTTATCGTTCGTCTCATTTGAAATCAATGAGAATGCTTGCTGTGCATGTGCATGGGGGGAGGGGGTCATTAGATATATAACTTATCTTCCATAATATCTGTGTTATAATTCCAGAGAACTTCTCCAAGAAAAAAACATATACAATGTGTGATTCTGTATGATTAATATGAATAGATATCCTGTATATTCCCATCAGACTTGCACTCACATTCTCCAGAGTCTTTAAAACCGGGCTCTGGTATATGCAGCATATGGATTGTGAATCCCAAAGTGTGTGAGGATCCTTCTCCATACATATTGGTACATCTTGTGATGCAGCAACACTAATAAAAAAGCATGGAGGAAAGACTGGACATAGTGTAAAAAGGTAAAAAAAAACACTTTACCTGGCCCATATATGTCTCTTACATAAAACACGTAATAATGTACGTCTTATAAAATAAAGATTGCTAGTCACTGTCTCCACAGCAAGGAGGAGAAATGTTCAGCCTTTCTGGAAGTCCCCACTTACAACCGCAAAACTTACATCGCGAGTCCTCCAAACTGTTTCATGGCCTTTCCTATATCGCCAATGTATGTGCCAAATAAATGGTCACAGGTCAAAAGGGCAAATGCTTATGGGGAGCTTCTACAAAATCCCTTCATGTATTTAGAGGGGGGGCCACACAAAAATGTGTGGATTGTGTGGATACCTCTAATTTCATGTAGGACTGAGTGGTGCACACAACAGCAAAAAAATATATATGTGTTGGTGCTTACATATTAATATACTGCTGCACACCATCTTATTGTAAAAAACTAACAACAAATAATATACAAAATCCAATTAGCACCCCAAATGGAGCAGCTTACAAGAGCAAGTAGCAACTAAAATCAGACAAAAGGACGGGCAGCTGGGAGACCAGAATGCCTAGTAATGCACAAACAACAATTTCTTGACATGTTTTAGGGTATGTGGCTGTCACTGTATGTTAAAATGAAACTTTATAAGCCTAGGCAATTTTACAATTTTCAGGTTTCTTGCAGCTTCCATGCCTATTTCATTTAAAGTAAAGAAAGAAGCTAAAATATTAAGTTATATTTATTTATGTCATCTTCATGTATTTAGATGCCCAGCCATACAGTGTATGGAGCATCACCACCTAGATCTCATCAAAAAAATATTACAAAATTGTTCTGCACTTGAGCATTTAATTCAATTTACTCTGCCACAAAAATTAATAAGGACAAGAAACATATGGAGAACAGAGATAAGTCTAATGTAATTATTATATACAAATATGCTGTAAAAATTTCAATAATGTGAATTACTTTTTAGCATATTTTTCCTAATTTTTGTTCTGGATTCCTGCTTTAGGGAGATTTTCTTTCTATTGCAATGAAATACATTGGAGGTTCTAATATAGCGTTTCATTAAGAACAGCCTGTTTCATCGCCTATATAATTCCACCCTTATACAACATGCTGAACGTATTTGCAGAAAAATCTCTCACCGTGAAGCCCTTCAAAATCATCAGTCTCGAGACGAGTGTACGTTTTTCTAGGATCACAGCAGGCATGCACTCTGAGCGATGGAAATGAAGGACCCCTATTCTTATTAATATGAGGCTCTGTTCCAAGAGACATCCTCTCCAAAATGAACACTGAAGACCATTGATACGTTCCCCAGTGCAATGGTCAGTAAATGCAGAATATTTAAAGACAAACAGTACAGGGTGGCATCGGGGGACAAGAAAACTCAAATTAATGGGCAAAATACATTTGTAGAACTTGTTGAGGCGTCATATCTGCACTTTTATTCGCAAAACACTACCTATTTGCAGAGTGATGTTTTGGGTTATTTTTAATATGAGCATTTAACCTAAGATAATAATCTTAAAATATTCATAAGGATTATATAAGTTGAAAGCTTGACAGGGTCAGACCCATGTAGACCTGGATCTCCAGCGAGATCCATTTAAAATTAATTTATGGCTTCGGTAAGTTGCTACAATGCAAGAAATATGTACAGAACAGAAATCTCCAATGAGATAAGGTTTAAGTTACTTGTCTCATAATGAATTGAGCAAACTCTGCATTGTTGGCAAATGCAATGGTGCTACAAGGATCCAATTAAGTATAGCATGCTAGTCCCTTGAATCCTTGTCATAATATGGTTTTGTGGCTATATTACTTTAACCTGTGCTACTTACATATATGTATGCTGCACATATATCTATAAGCTGGAATTTTTTAACATTGAAGGCACATGTGGCAGTGACTTCTCCAATGTTCTAATTTTCCCAGTGTTCTCACATCATTGTCTAGAAAAGATCTGCCTATTCTGGACAGATTTTGCCATCATCTACTGCTTCATATCCCTTGCATTACAAAGGGATTTTATGACAGGGAAACAGTGGCGTTCAATGCCAGGCCTCAAGAATAGAATATAAACAAAAATGTGGTCTATTGAGCCTTTCTATTTTGCTTTCTATAAAAATCTAAAACTGTCCATCTGTGCAAATGAAGCCTTCATCTGCCTTCTACTAGATAGATACCAAGGATGAAGTCTATGGAAAATAATAAAAAAAAACCCGAATGCATCATTAAGAGGAACATTCCAATTACTGCTATGACGATATGACGTTTCTTCCAGCGTTTCATCAGAATCTCTTTTCATACCTGCCCCTATTGTTCTTAGTTTTATTTGGTTAAATTACACAAAAGTCCTGATGATGACTCATAGTACCATTAATGACTGTGAATCCTGATATATTCCTCTCTAATTTTAATAATCTGCTTGTCATTTATGACTTGTTTGCTTTTCATACACGTCACTAAATGTTTATTGAATAAATATGAACACTGCTGAGCCAATTGCACAATAGGCCCAAACCCATCTATATAAGGGAAGTATTTTCTACCCAGCTACAGAGATACATTGATAATGGTGGCAGAACAGGTCCATCTACTGTGACCTCTTTCATTACTTGTCGCAAATAAATTATCTAGGATGGCTTTATGCACACTGCCTGGATTGACTTTACTGTATATAAGTCAGTGTAGGTTGACCCTTCACTGTAGCTATTCGCATAGAGTACTGATATCAGCCGGATGAAGCATGGTGGGAGGATGGCTTTGTGTCAGTGACTTAAGAAAGAAGCGAAAATGATATGGACATCATGGGTGGTGGATCTTAAGCAACTATTGGCCACACCAAAGGGTAATCCAATAATTCTATAGAAGAACATTTATTAGTATAGTAAAGTGCATCGCGTAAAAAAAGTTATTTTAAAACAGATATTCCAATGTATTCCATGTAGGCCACTTGAGTTCCTCCAACCCAAACTCAGCAAACCAAGTCTTTATGATCCTTGCTTTGTGCACACAGGCACAGTTATGCTGGACCAGAAAAGGGCCTTTCATAAACTGTCACAAAGTTGGAAGCATATAATTGGCTAAAATGTCTTTGTATGCTGTAGCATTAACATTACACTTCAATTGAGCTAAGGGGGCATAACCCAAACCCCCCAAAACAGCCCTAGAAACCATTATCCCTCCTCAACCAAACTGCACAGTAGACACTGTGAATTATAGTAGGCGATGTTATCTTTAGCATCTGCCAAACCAGATCCATCCATCAGACTTCTTATTCATTACTCCTGAGAAAATGTTTCCACTCCTGCAGACTCCTGTGATGTCTTTACACCACTCCAGATGTGCTTTACACCACTTGTGTGCATCTGCTCGGCCGTGGAAACTCAATTAATGTAGTTTCTGACACTCAGTGCTTGTGCAAAAGTGTTGCTTTGAGAGGCGGTTTGGAACTCTGTAGTGTGCGCTTCAGCACTCGGAGGCCCTGCTCTGTGAGTCTGTGTGGTCTTCCGCTTTGTAGCTGAGCTGTTGTTACTCCTTCACATTTTCATGTCACAATAAGCGAGACGCTATGACAGCCTATCACAGTGCCATGTTTAAAGTATTCTTCACTAAGATCCCTTCTACTGTCAATGTTTGTCTATGAGATGGAATGCCTATGTGCTTGATTTATAGAATTTACAGCATTGAGTGTAGCTGAAAACACCTAAACTCAATATATACTGTATATATATATACACAGTGTCACTGAATCTGGTAAACTAGGATAAAAATGGGAGTTTTGTGTGGCTAGTGCTTTGAGGAACAGCATCCCCCATCTTACATGTGCACATTCTCCCAGGAATTAAAGCGACTGATTCAAAAGCTAGATCCTAGAGAAGCCTTTGCTCTTTATTTCAAAGTATGTTTGTGGCACTCTGCCCTTTATTTTAGTTTTTCCATGCGAGAAAAAAAACATCAACTTTAGAATTCTTTTTCAGTGACATAACATTAAAGAGTCTCTTTGCTGATAAAAGTAACTTTGTAACAGCAGGCCTCTAGGTTAGCGCGAGTGTGCCTGCCTCATGGCTTTTGTGTCATACGTATGCCTTTCACAAGATCAAATCACTTTTTTTCACTCTGTCAGTGGCTGTACTCTGAAAACTAGCTTAAAGCCTGCAGTGCCTTTGCTTGGCAATATACATATAATGAATTCCATAGATCTTGTTGCTTGATAATTGCTGAAAAATCAGGAAATCTTATCAAGACGTATATTCAGCTTCATAAAATGTGCCTATAGCACTAAGTAAATATATTTACTATCACTGTAAACAAGAACTAATGGGGTGAGACCACAGAGGGGTGATGACAGCTCAGGGGGATGATAGGTCCTCTAAGATATTTCATCCCAGACAATCCTTTGAGAGCCCATCAACCTCAAAGGACCATCAACCCAGACACCTCTTTAAAGACCTCTCACTCTTAGCTGCCATCACACCCTTGGGGAGCAGGATACAGAGGTCTGTATGAACATACCTCCCACTCCCTTGATTTTCAGCCAATTAGAGAGAGATCTGTGATCTCTTCAACCGAACCTGCTCCTCCAGCAGCGGGCAGTATAGTCCTTCTCTAGAGGAGCACCACGCACCCTAGGTAGACCAATGGCAGATAGGCCCCTCGACCCTTGTGGGCCCTTGGTCTATGCACGATGCGTCACTCTACCCCTCATAGCTATATATGCACAGCAGCTCACATTTGAGATGTTATATAACTGTGGCAATGCAGCTAACCTCTGGGCTGTACCACCAGCATGCAATTCTGAACTTCAATGAGCTAGGTTCCTATAGATTTAATAAAAGAAGACAATTGTTCTGTAGAAATGTACTTTGGCAAAAAGCTTCTCTAGTCAACTGGTTGGTTCTAGTAAGAGAATGGCTGGAAACATTAATTCTACTATAGGGCATTCCTGTTGATTTTTAGAAATCTTAAAAGATTAAGAATATTGTGCTTGTTTTGTGTTATCCAGTCCTCATTAAAATATATTTTTCTGACAGCGATATTGTCATCAGATCACTGCTGTGCAAGTGTGTTATAGACCCATATCAAATTTTATGGCAGTAAAAAAGGAGATTTTTTTTCTACAGAAGCTTCAAATGTTTTTTTTATATTATTTGAAATAAAAAATCACATCCGTTTTCAACTCAAAGCTAAAACCCTGTCTAGTTGTCTACATTCATGTAGCCTGATGTGCAAACCCACCAAGAGTGCAATTTGTGCATTATCGCAGAGCGCGTGAGCTCTCACAGCTATGGCAGTTTGTATCTGTTGGTATAAGAACCTGAAAGACTTTATCATCTTTTTAAAACTGGAATCATGACACCTCCACTTAGAATGTGAATTGATCGCTTTCCTCTGTCTGTTCTGTGGATCCTGCACCTCTTTCGTTTGGTTGACTCATGTTTGTTAGCATGCTGGGACAAAACCAACAGCAATTTGGAGAGCGAAAGATTCCAATTTGTTTATATCTTTGCTCTCCCAAAGATCAGACGCACTGGTGTAGTGTATGCAGTGTAGGATGTTCTGTGAAAAATACTGATTTTAGCAAGTGGATTATCTCTTCAGCGATCAATCTAAATCAATTTAGTGGACACGTAGAATGAACTGTTAAAATATTTTTTTTCATATTGTGTGCTTTCACAGATCTATTGCAACCTGCCCCATCCCACCAAGCCTAGTCTAGTAATATATATGCAGTCAGAATGTATTTAGGCCAATGTGTTATGGTTGCTGCAAACTAGTATTGTATTGGCTATTGGAATTCACTGCTGGATCAAAAACTACAACTAGTCTGCAAATAACTTTTTCTCTTAAAATCTGAGAATGTTAATGTATTGTGGCCTGCATTTGATGCTATTCATCAAATTTTAAGAAACCTATTTAGAGAGTATTTATTGAGATGCATGAGTTTTGTTTGTGTGAGTGTAGGGTCCTAGCGTGTGTGTGTATGTATGCATGTAGAATTAGTGTGTATAGTGTTAGGTATTGTAACTTGTTACTACTGTATGATACTATAGTGGGTGTGTATAAGTCTACAGTGTAACAGTGTCTGTTAGTGTATACAGTTAGTGTGAGGACTAGTACCCTGGTGGGAGTGTGTTGCACCAAATAAATCCTGCACCCAGGTGCTACACTGTGTTAGATCTATTTATCTTGCTTGTTGTACGCATAGAGATTGATTGGTTATAGTATGTATGTACATAGTACTATAGAAGAGATGGCTAATTTGTACTCTCATGTGCTAGGAAAAGCAAAGATGTATGATCCAATGCAATGAAGCAGTGATCCGTTTCAGAACAATCTAGTATTATGCTAATATAGCTAGATGGAATTTCTCTATTTCATATCTACAATGTACCTGCAACTCACTGTTTAGTGAATAAAGTACTCAATGGTGACTTCTGACCTTGTTGGTGAATAGGAGGGGAAAAAACAGGTCACTAATAAAGCTATCCTAACCTTTCAGACTCTCAAGTAGTTAAACCCCAATTCACATCATCACTGATATCTCGTTCACATCTATTATTTCCAATTTAATGTAATTTATTGAACAACATATCTCAAAAATGTTACTATGACATTTAAGGTATGGATAAGGCATGTATACCTCCCAGCATTTAAGATTGCCAATGAAGGACCTTTGTTTTGGAGGGTGGCTAGATTTCCGGCTTTACAAAGACTGTTAATGAGGCATTGTGACCTCTATATCATTGTTTATGTAACCAAGTAAGGCACATTATGTATTTTATTTATGGAGTTTAATTTATAAATTAATTTCGTCTGCTTCTTTACACTTGTCTAACTTTTAGGCATGGAGAACAGTTGGTTACAGTTAGACTTGGGGGCCAGCCAACTCTTTGTGTTCGTCTTTGTGTTCATCTTTGTGGGGAAAAACTTTGTATTCCACGAATATTTGTCCGTTCCTGTGTTCGGTTTGGGCAAATATTCATGTACATTTTTCATGTTTGTTTTTTTTTTCTTCGTTTTTTTGTAGAAGGGGTTAATATGGGGTTAACGCGGTATGCACTACGCAGCAGCTTTGGCGACAGGATTTTAAAGTCCGTACGAGCAACCCTGTTGGTTGCCGGTACGGGCCTCCTCTGCCATCAACCAATGAAGTGCACCTGTACTTCATTGGTTGATGGCAGATGAGCCCCCTGCTGGCGACCAATAGAGTCGCTCCTACAGACTTTTAAAATCTTGGTGCCGCAACTTGGCCAGGAGAGACCACTGGTCTCACTGCTCCAAGAGTTAAAGCTCCGTACGAATGACCAATAGAGTCGATTGTATGGACCTTTAACTCTTGCAGGCAAACCTATGGATTTCCGCTCCTGTTAACCCCTGCAATTCTGCGTAGATAAGGTAGGCTAGATGGGGAAGGGACCAGGGAGATTAGTTGTGTGTCTTCGTATACGTTTTGCAGCTGCCATGTTCGCATGTTCGGTATTCGGGCTGAACAACGAAAACGCACCCTTCGTGTTCATTTTCATGTTCGCCCGAATACGAATGCACAAGTTTCGTTACAGTGTACCCACAATACCTAAGATGTGCTTTATGATTTACATGTTGTATAGTGGTTCCGAGGCCCACTTCAGCATTTGTAACCAGATACTTTAACTATTTAACTTAACAGTTTAAAACAACTATACATTTTCTATAAATTATGTGACCCATTATGCTATTAACCTACCATACTTACTACTATATATATATATATATATATACACACAAACACACACACAAAATCTTTATTAGATTTGACTGCCCAGAAACATTCTCTCTAAGAAATAATTTGATAGAGGTATTTACATAATCATTCTTGGAAATCTTATCTACATTAACAGCACAGTCTCTAGCTTTATGGCAATGTATCTGGAAAGCAATATTAAAAAAAAATGCATTCATAGAAATGTTTGGTAGAACAATAATGAGTTTAATACTGTGTCACTATTGGTTTACAACAGCGGCAAAATGTCATTAGGTAGTATTTATAGATAACACAGTTTATCCAACTAGATAAATTACAAATATACAAGATTAGTATTACTTTATACTTCAATTCACAGCTAACACTTTCAAAAACCTCTATCAAATTAATATAATGACATTGATTAGATAAAAATATAATACACTATATGATCAAAAGTATGTAGACACCTGGCCATCACACCTATATGAGCTTGTTAGGCATTGTTTTCCAAAACCATGGGCATTAATGCGGAGTTGTCCCTCCCCCTTTGCAGCTATTAAAACCTCCACTTTTCTGGAAATACTTTCCACAAGATTTTGGAGTGTTTCTGTGGGAATTAGTAACTTATTCATCCAAAAGTACATTTCTGAGGTCAGGCACTGATGTTGGACGAGAAGGCCTGGCCTCCCAAAGGTGTTCAGTGGGGTTAAGGTCAGGGCTCTGTGCAGGCCACTTGAGTTTCTCCACACCAAACCATATCTTTATGTACTTTGGTTTGTGCACAGGGGTGCAGTGATGCTAGAGCAGGAAAAGAGCTTCCTCAACCTTTGCCACAAAGTTGGTAGCATACAATTCTTTATGCTTTCTGTAGAACTGAGATCTATAAGTATGCCGTAAGTACCTTGTAACTGGGTAATTTTATCTAACGTAAGTAAATGTATTTAGTTCATACAAGAAAAAAGGAGAATATGAAATCACTGTTAATTTCAAGCTCCACAATCATGCAGTCTGCACAAGTAAACAAGAAACAAATCTGTGTACTTACAAATAAAAATAATTTATCTGAAACCAAAGCAGAGTGTTCTTTTAATTAACATAGTACAATTATTAGCAAGGTTTATGCTCCCAACATACAACTGGAAGACTTTACCATATCCCCTTTGTCTGTTAACCACTCTCATTATTTAATTTGCTCTTCTTCATTCATATTCCTTAATCCTAGTGACATTCCATTGACTCCCTGCTGTGAAGTCCATTTCTCAGCTTTTTTACAAATGAGACCTTGTTATGAATATCATGCTTCCACAATCTTCTGACATCATATTTGCATACACTTTTGCCTAATATTTTATAATGTGAGTGGGAACAGTGATGACTAATGTTACATTCAAAAAGATAGAAAAGATATGGTGTAGAATGTGAAATGGACAATACGAGAAAAACCATAGGGGGGACAAAATGAAGGATGAAAGTATGGTAATATGGGAAAGATAGGTGAAAAGCCAAATGATGTATACAGGAGCAAAGCTATCACTATACTGTATGTAAATGTCATGTATGGAATAACAATGACCATAATGTGTTTTGCAAAGGTACCAAGTACTGAATATACTCTTTTACAGAAGAGTGCCTGCCATAAGTGGTGGGCTACTGCCATTCATCCTTGGAAAGCAAGTCAAATTACCCAATAATAATAAATGCGCAAACAAAATTGTGGAAGACAACATGCTAAATAGACACTATCCAGCCTGGTGCAAAACACAATTTGGAAAAATACTGCATGGAAAAACTATAAAAGGAACCCCGAAAGGATCCAGGCATAATGAAAATGCTGCCCAAAGTCTTTAAATCAGGGCAGCCCCGGGGTTGTATATACCATTCCCTGTCTAGAATTTATTTAGGCATCTGATGGACCTCTGTCATACTTCTACACAGAAATACTTTGTACGCCTTTAAGTACAAGACATTTTATAGCTATATGAATTTGTTTAATTTTTATGTTTTTCCCTTTAATTGAAGACAGCTCAGAATAAGTCATATGGATTGAGAACTACATCTTCCAAACTAGAGGGACCTAAAAGAGGACAAAAGAAGTAAGGGCCATTAGGCAAACTGTGATTTGGGGTAATTTTAATTTAGTTTCAAGAAATACAGTTCTTTATGTCTGGTAACCTCAGCCGCTGGTGGCACGTCCACTGGGGCTTCTATCACCAAGCGCTGGCGAAACCGTGGGCAGCAGCCGAGCAACCGTGGGCCTGCTGCCAGAGAGGAGAGTTCCCCGCAGTGGTGCGGGGAATTCTCTTCTCTGGCAGCCGGCGAATGGAGGGCTAGATAGATGCAGAAAACCCCCGCTACTGCTGGGATTTCCGCCTATGATGGAGCAACCTGGGGCTTTCTTCTACTGTTGTTACCTCATCCCGCTCCCGTATTCAGGATTTCACTCGCGCTGCTCTCCTCCTGTGGAATTCCCTTCCCCATTCCGTCAGACTTTCTGCCTCGTACGCGACTTTCAAAACCTCTCTGAGAACCCACTTGTTCAGGGAAGCGTACAACATTCCTTTACAGTGCTCCCAATCATCATCCTAATCAAAGCCTTCGGAACAAACAGCTTCCCCATCCAAGCAGTCCTCTCCTATTGTCTTACTCCCCTCAACCACCGACTAGATTGTAAGCTCGCAAGAGCAGGGCCCTCTTCTCCTTTACACCAGTTTGTTATTATATGTGTTTATAAATTGTTCTAATGAATGTAACAGCGCTGCGGAATCGGGCGGCGCTTTATAAATAAATGTAATGTAATACCATGTAGAAATGATCCCATTATCTCTGCACAAAGGTTTCTCCTGGGCTCTCTACTTGCACCCTTCTAGTTTTATGTCTCAGTAAATATTTTTGTTGCTAAAAACTGGCTTTGAATTCAATCTAGACTGAAGTGGGTTATTCACCTTTGCTATAGATAAAAGTCACACAAATGTACAAATGTTGGTCTTATATTTGCATAAAATTGGGTTGTTTATTCCTGCAACAGTTTTATAAGATGTATCCTGTTCCAACATTCTGGATTCCTTGTATATCATTGTTCTGTAACTAAAGTGAATTACACCTCTGTATAATGACTTCATTGAGCAGCAGAAATGCATATATGTGTTCTACATGTCTGAAAGAGAAGCACTTGGAAACAGTGAGACCCTGAAAGAAGTAAATTAACCTTTCTTTATCGAATAGGCATTTTTTGAATTGTACTTTTTTAAGACAATGTGACATACAGGACCTGATTAAATGACCAATTTCAGGGCTAACATTCATGAATATCCAAGATATGTGCAGAGAATAACCACTGAGTTCTGATGACCAAACAAAGGACACTTATTCTTTAAGTAAATAAAACTAACTTGTATTTATTATTCATCAAAAGATTCTGTTAAAGCACATTTTGAAACCTGATATATTTTACAACATTGCCTTTGTTTTTAGAATAGACAAGAGCGTGAGAACTTAATACAGGCATCTTCAGATAGATAAAGACCCTTCAAGGCCCCTAGTCATGACCGATCATGTACACATACACAAACATCTACATACAGCACATACATGCATAAACACAAATGCACATATCAAATCTGCTTACTTGACAGGTGCCTGGATGGCTCCAGTTCTCCAGCATTCAGTGAGAACGTCCAGTTGGTAGACCATCTGAGTGCCAACTTCTCAGACTTACTATAAAGCGATACACAATATTTCCATTAAAGTGCCAGGGGTCCCTAGGCAGGTTCATACAGTATCTTGAGGTTAATCTGGCAACAAGCATTTCATACAAATACAATAAAAATCTATAAAACATGGCTAATTATTTTTTGAAGGGTGTTGACCGCTACATCTAAAGCTCTTCAGCAAAAAGAAAACCCAATGGCATTGTCATATGATAAAGACAGATAAGAAAACTGTTTAGTTAGTAGGGTCTTGATAAAATGTATGACCCTTAATAAACAAGATGCTATAGTTAAAATGCTAATCTGAAATATGCCAAAGAGACAAAGAGAATTCTTATTCTATGTTAAGGTGGCATGATTTTCAAATGTTATGCGCTTTAAACTTTCTACTGGCAAACAAATGTAAAAGTAATTACAGTAATTATTACTATATGGATGACAATGTTACATTCGTTTTGTATACATATATTAAAAACGAATTTTGAAAATGCAGATAGTCTCCCGATCCCATCATATATACGGATTTTGGCGATGTACTAGACACACAGTGTACATGTTTGGTTTTTCTTTTTGTATTCTTCATGTAATAACAATTTTGAGGTAATAGTAAGTGTGTTGGGTGTGGGTCAGCGCACTAAAACACTTGTTTTGTGGTTTTCTAAGATTGATTATGGTTGGATTCTGGAAGACCAGGAGCAGCTTTCCGTTCACTAAAGGCGCATTTTTCTTTTTGTCTACTCATTGAGATATAATCATACATGGGAACTCCCCGAGTTTCTCCTGAAGACTTCGGGGAAAGCGGTGTTTCTCTGCATCTCCAGACCACTAAGCGGCATCTCTGTGCTGCAGGAGCCGCGGGAGCAGTGTTGCGGCACTTCAAAAATGTCACATGTCCTGTAATGGTGGAAACAGCACCATCCAACCCAAATACCCCCAAAATCAGGGGTGTTGTCCACAGCTTTATTTAACCATTTAACCAAACCAGGCACTCCAAAGTATTCACTTTGACATAAATTTCATATGCATATTTTAAGGTGCCACCAGCCTCCCCTTAGGAACTGGCACCCCAACTTTTGACCGATCTCTTGTTGTTCTTACTGCCTGGGAGAACTCCCCAAACCTGCCATGACTAAAACTAAAGACCTCAAACAGAAAGGGAGGGCAGGACAAGCTGCTGCAGTATGTAAGCTGGCGAGGACCATGTGTCCCATGATAACCCCCCACTTGCAACAATGCTGCACCCCAGGAGCCATTAGCCATTCCTAATAATGGCTGACCCATGGTAGCCATTTTGGTAGTCATGCCTTTTTGTTTTTATGTAGGATTCTCAAAGCGCACAAGGAAGCCCTAACATCAGCCCTTTGGTATTTTTTTAAAATGAAGATTGAGTGAACATGTATTATTTCAGTCTACAATGTAGTGTAAAACACACCAGAAAAGACCCTGCATAGCAAAAAGACACTGTTATAGCTACAGCTGAACTTTAGATCCTCAGTAGCTGAAGATCACAGAAGATGAACTTTCACGGCATGTGGAAAAGTGCAGGTCTGCCTAATATTGACACAGAAAAATGCCTTTTTAGCAGTGTCTGTTCTCATTTAACCCACTTCTATCTATTTAAATGGAGGCTAACACTTCACTAATTAGATCAATCTACTGCTCAATGCAGTAACAAAAGGCTGTACTTGTCCAGGGATGTGTGGCTGCATTTCATTACTTCATTACAATGTCTGCCATTGCACAGTATATTTGTGCTGAAGAATATATAAATATGGTTTATATCTTTGTAGTTTTATTGTGTGCTCACATTGACATTTTTATTTTTGCTATTTATAGGATGAAAGGAGATTTGTTTATGAGGGTCATCTGAAAAAGAGAAACTGAGGCTACATGAGACTATGTTGATATAGCTTTCAAAATATACCCAGGGGATAAAATATGTGAGGAACCCACCCATGTCACAGATAAAACATCTATCTGTAAGAGCACTAGATTACTTCTGGGTATTGGAAAACACAGAGGTTGTAAGTTCCAAGGTCTTTTAAGTAATGTTTCAAGTAGAATGATATTTTGTTAGTCCTTCAAATTATATCCTTTCTACTGTAGGGCCCGGTACACAGGGTTATAGATTGATATAGAGATATAGATATAGATTCGCAGAGAAGAAAAGATGGTATTCCTGTAGCAGAGCTATTCCGTGGAGAGGTAAAATACGTTTGGTGTTTGTTCTATACAAACCATAGTGCATTTCCATTGGTTTCATATTCCTATAATCGTTTTTTTCCAAAAGTGAAGAATATGTTAAAAAAAAAACACTAAGGACATCGTGAGGAGTATGTTATGAAGAAGGATTATCACAGTTCACATACTTAAATCTGATATATCGCTTTTCCCAACATTATAGCCAAATAGCCAGAGGGTAGAAAAAGACGCAAATGTGTATAGGAGGATGTGTATGTTGCTATATGGCACAGACCTTGGGCTGCCGAACAACGTTAAAGTCTGCGTTCAAGGATGAAAAGATAAAAAGATGTCCAATTTACTAAAAAGTCAACATACTGTCATATAGGAGACCAGCATGTGAATGTTCTTATGGATCCTACATTGTAGTATTGTCTAATAAGATGGCTTCTCTCAGCTCATCCTCCCACCAATGCAGATTTACTCCACATTCTTTATTTTGAGATTATTTCCTCAGTTTATGAAAATCATTGAAAAGATAAACTAGGTGAGAGAATGAGGCATTATACCACCTTACAGATGCAAGGTCTGTTATTACTCACTGTATCTGCTTTGTTTACCACCCACCCATCTCATCGTGAGCAACTCAAGGGCATCAAGGGCGACTAGGAAAAGAAACACCACAGAAGTCTGAGCTACACCAAAGGCTCCAGTTAACTCACTTCTCAGCACTACTTCGGCCTTCCCTCCTCCAAAAGGTGCCAGAAAACGCCTCTACGGTTCAGTTTGGGACAGAACTGGGTACTGACTCTGTGGTTGGGCCTGGCAATGGCATATGATTGACTTAATTTGCCACAATCTCTGTTTTTTTCAGTCTGTTTATTGTATCAAAGGTATATCACAGTTAAGAACCATGCCAGGGGTACATGCAGTAGTGGGGCATATGCACGTTATGTAAGTATTCAGTATTTATGCTGGTGATATTAAAGACCTAGGCATTTTATTCCTTGAACATTATGACTTGCTGTATCATCTTTGAGGGTGGCCCAATACTTTCCACAGACTGACACCACACCAAAGAATTTTTTCAATTGACTGCTTACGACTACCCAGAAATGACAACATGAGACGTGAATGCGGTTAAAATCATTGGCCACAGCTTTATTACAATCCCATACGAGAAATAGCATGAACAATACCTATGAGCCGTGAGCCTAGCAGCCGTTTCTCCATGATAACCAAGAGTCCTCAGGGGTTTATATATACTTATTCCTGATACAGACAGTTCTACACTGTGCACTTTATTCTGGTTTTCTTGTTGTGAGGTTCTGATCCTTTTATGAAGTAAACTGATCCTACTACACAAGCTGTGATAAGTTTGCTGTGTCGACTTTCTATGTTACACAGAGTATTTTTTAACTGTTGGACATTATTTTGAGTTTTTAAGAGCACAACTTCTATTTTTGTTATTGTACTATAGTTGCAAGAAATATGTATTGACTCAAAAATAGTAATTCTATATCTTATGTTTGTCACAAAAATACTCACCTACAATGATCTGTTATTTCAGAGACTAGTTCTTGTGACCTGGAAGACTCTTGGAGATTAGAACACAGCAGTGATTGGGTGGCATTTCACAGAGAGTGCAAAGTAATCACGTAAATATTGATGTTGGAAATTCCATCAAAGCTATGTTATGTTATTTCATGTTATGCAAACCATGAATTGTTTCAAAAATAGCAAAATGCATCTATATATGCAAAAATACTCTGGCTTCACGTACGACCCTTCTGTTTTCTCACTAACAGCTTGTTTAAGCTTTTAGCTCATCAATGTAATTTGTACACTAATCAGTACTTGGCAGTGCACCCAGACTCATTTTGAGGGAGCGGCGGTCCTGGCACCTGACTGACCGTCTAGAAATAAAAGAAAAAATAGCCCCTACTGATAGACTCTATCAGGAATCAATTGCATGCTATTGGAGCAAAATACCTACATCAATGAGTCCCTGATGCAAGATAAATGAAGGCTAATATTCAAACAGTACATACCATCCAAAAGAGCAAGGTATGGGGTCAAGTTGTTTAAGCTTTGAGAAGGTGAAAAAAGTTTTTGTTCTTCATTTGCATTTATAAGGAGAAGCACACTCGTTTGAAATAGTCTGAGACCTAATTCTTCCCCTTCTCAACAAATGCTATCATGTATATTATTCAAGTATCAACTTATTCAAAAGCCTCTTTCTTTTTGAAATTGTGGCCTGTGGGACTTTACAGAAACAACATAAAGCTGCTACCGTCTAGACCAGGGGTTCTCAAACTACGGCATTTACCCGGCCCGCCGGGTGTTTTTGCCTAAGGCAGGGGCGGGCTGGGCCGGGGGGCAATTGCCCCCCAGGCCGCCCTAAATCCGGGCCGGTGGGCCGGACGGACGACCGGCAGACGAGCATTCAATGCTGCTGCGGCCGCAAAGTTAAAAACTAAGCGGCCGCGAGCAGGATTGAATGCGGCCGTCATGCGTACCTGGCGGGGGGGGGTGGTCCACCCCGGCTGCCGCTCATCTGAGGGGTGCCACCATGCCGGCACGCCTTCAGAAACGATGTGCGCGGTAACTGTGGCTGTGCGCCGGGACTTGATGTCAAATCCCGGCGCACAACACTGAAGCCACGCCCACCGTCTTCCGCGGCGCTCAGTGCAGCGGAAGGACAGGAAGAAGAAGAAGTAGAAGAAGAGGAAAAGTGAGAGTGAAAGAAGAAAAGGGAGAGTGGATTAGTAAGTGTGTGAGAGTGATGGGTGTTATGCTAAATGTAAGTGTGTGAGAGTGATGGGTGTTATGCTGAATGTTTGTGAATGAGGGTTTCAGATAGCATGAATGTGTAAGTGTTGGGGGATAGCTTGGCATAGGGAGTCCGTAATCACATTCCTTTCATGCCCAGATTCCAGCATGTAGTGGCTGCCTAGGCATGATAGGAGTGTGATTGCTGTTATAAATTATTTTTTGGTCCAACTTCGGTGTGTTAACACTTTTATTGGACAGAATGACAGTATTAATATATATATAATTGCAAACAGCAATCACACTCCTATCATGCTAAGTCAGCCAGCACATGCTAGAACATGGGCATGATAGGATTGTGATTGTTGTTATATATATATGTTAATATTGTTGTTGATTTTTTTGTCTAATTTTGGTGTTACTTTTAATAAAGTATTTTAAAGTTTTTTTTTTCAGTTTTGGCCAAGTGAATGCTGAATTTTTAGTTTCAGTCCAGAATTTTCATTTCGGTGCATCCCTACTATATACTATGCCAGTCACTAAAGTGGTAAGCCTACACCACATCAATGTTTGGCTTAGTATATAGTGATAGGGGTTGTCAGTGTCTGGCTCAGTGTATAGGCACACATTGACGGTGGTACCGCGTAATCCCTAAGTATATAATGATAACAGTTATGCTGTACCCCTGTCAATGTTTGCCTAACCACAGAAACTATGCAGTTTTAAAGTGTGTGTGTGTGTGTGGGGTGCCACATACAGGATCTGCCACAGGTGCCAAATACTCTAGGTACGCCCCTGCATCATGCGGCAGTCAGACCCAACGGCCATGGCTCAGCTCCTCTTCCCACGTCTTAAAAGGGGTGTGATGAAGAGCTGAGGCATGCGGTGTGTGCACGCCGGCCACTTTAATTTCATTAGGCGCTGGTGGACTGACTGCCGAATGTCGCTCGCAGTCGCTTTGATGGTGCAATGGGCCAGTTGACTAGACTTGCCCCCCAGGCCTTAGGCTGCCAGCCCTCCCCTGATGGTAAGCCAGACTTTGCCCCTAAACAGCCTCCACATGCCACCATTGCACCTAAAACAACCTGCCGCTGCCCCTAAAACAGCCTCCCCGTGCCACTGCTGCCCCTAAAACAACCTTCCTGTGCCATCACTGCCCCTAAAACAAGCTGCCTGTGCCATTGCTGCCCTCAACACAACCTGTCTGTGCCACAGCTCCCCCTGAAGCAGCCTGCCTGTGCCAATGCTGCCTCCAAATCAGCCTTGTTCTGCCATATCTACCCCTGCCACTGCCAACTCTGCCCCTGAAGAAGCCTGATTGTGCCACTTCTGCTCCTAAAGCAACCTGCCTGTGCCACCTCTGCCCCCTAAACAGCCTGCCTGCCCCATTTCTGTCCACCCTGAAGCAACCTGCCTGTGCCACCTTTGCCCCTAAAGCAACCTGCCTGTACCACCTCTGCCCCTCCTAAACAGCCTGCCTGTCCTTTTTCTGCCCTAAACACTTATTCACTTAATTCATTCACCCACTCACTCTCCTGCACCTCTCTTGCAGATTTCACTGGTCCGGGTGCCAGCCAATCATCAGCTATGGAGCAGAGTTGGGCAATTGTGATGTGGTAACATCAGGCATCATGTCAGCACTCACTCAGAGAGGCACCAATTACAGTGGCGGCCAGCAGTGACAGATATTATATGCATTCTACATGACTAGCTACATTCCTATTATCCATGTTTCTGTTAAAATTAAAACATTGTTCCTTTGTTTCCAAGCTGTACCTTTATCAGTACAGTATTTGAAAGTTTACAGCTCATTTTCTAATAATTAAAGGTTTAGTCCCAGCTTATATTAGTCAGGTATTTCTGCTGTATATGAGATAGCACTTGGCCTTAAGCCAAGAAAATCTTTGTTCTGCACAACAAAATTCACGAACCTATTAGTATTTCAAATGTCAGGAGAGAGCTACTTCAATCCTGTTATAACTCAATATCCCTAGGAGGAGATGTCATACCACATTTCTGGTAGCATAGTATTATTTTTAGAATGAAAGGCCCTCTTGGTTCATGTTTATTAGCTAAAAATAGCTATGTCAGGACAGAGGATATGTATTGAATTTCAGACACTGGTGGAACTTAATTGTTTCCTTATTATCAGTTGAAGTATAAAATCCAGTATGTATGTATTTACAAGGATAGTTTTGTTAATATAAGGCAACAACTGGGTTGATTAGTGCAGATCAGATACAATATAAGAGATGTTTTCCCATCACCATCAAGGCTTTGTTCTCTTTTACACTTGAGATTATACATGTGTAACTTTCAAGGATATAGACTAAAAAATGCAATGTACGAATCACAATTTAATTGCTATAAATCATACAGTACTATATTATAATAAGAAAATAATTCCATCTTATTTGTTAACCCTGTGTTTGCAGGGTTATTTTTTATTATTACACCTTCTGCTTCACCCTGCAAAGTCCAACTAGTATCCACTGGTAGGTGCCCATATGACCACGTGCAGTGCTTTTCACATAATGTCTGTAAAATGAGACATATTAAACATTACAGAATAGAATTTAGTGAAAAAAACAACAAAACATATTGTCAACATTTCTCTATTTTATTTATGTCACTCATGGTATTTTAACAACAGCAAAAAAAAGATACATTAAGTGGTAATTAAATCCTTCTCACATTCTCAATCACATGAATACATTTTCAGTTTACTATTTTATTTATGTGGTTTGATGTGACTTATGTTGATTCCTGTGTTCCAGATTTACCTCCATGCTCCAAGAAATACTGGGCCAGGACAAGGCAGCCTTCTAACTAATGAAGTTGGCTCCCCAGAGTTGTTTGGGGGGTAAAAGGCCACATTTGGGATTAGTTTCTCAACTTGGAATTTTGACTTGTGGTCATTCTGCCCGCATGTCCTATTTGGGAGATCTTTGAATCTGGTCAGTTCAATTTGTGGTAGAGTTTTTTTGCGCTTTTTTTCCACACACATTGACAGTGGCATATACCAGGAGAAGTAAATGCATACCAAAAATACAAATAACCCTAATATGTATTCAGCAACATCTCCTGATTACAGTGATACCACCCATGCATATGTCAGGAACCGGGTCCATACAGATGACTGCATTGACCCAGCTCGCCCAAAGATTCTGTGCAGGAGTTACAGTGCAGCAGTTGGACAGGGCCTGGTGCAGGGCGACCGTACTCACCCGGGTCTTGAGCACCTAGGGTGGTGCAGCCACATACCAGCACCCTGACATAGCAGCAGATGGAAATCACCTGCAGGAGGCTGCAGGCTGGGAGTATGGAAGCTAAGCAAATGATATAGCAGAAACATAACAAAAAAGGGGGACTGCGCGAGCAAAGGAGAGCAGGGGGGACTTAGCAAGGAACAGGGAGACCAAGCAAGAAACATAACCAGACAAGACATACATAATACAGGGAACAAGACAGAACATTCTTTACCGGGGATACAAGACCGGACACCCCTCTACCGGGGATACAAGACAGGACATCCCACTGCCGAGGATACGAGACAGGGCACCCCACTTCCGGGGATACGAGACAGGACAGCCCGCTGCCGTGGATATGAGACAGGACACCCCGCTGCCGGGGATACGAGACAGGACACCCCGTTGCCGGGGATACGAGACAGGACACCCGTTGCCGGGGATACGAGACAGGACACCCCGCTGCCGGGGATACAGGATACATCAGACTGACACACATACATACAGGAACTAGCCTAGGACTGAATGATAACTATTGGAGATGCCGTCACATCTTATGGCCATAGTATGCTTAGTCCACCACTACGCCAAAGTACCCCAATGACGGTGGGTCCTAACGCTAATCTCTGCTGACAGTGGTACGAAACAAACCAAACATGAAACCCAAACACATAACAATAAGAGACATACCTGTAGACTGCAGACTGAGACAAACAGAACACACAGGTGGGGCACACCTTATAATGGAAACAGAGCTGAAGCAAAGAGCAGAACTAAAAGCAAGGAATGGAAGAGCAGAACAGAGCATACGGAAATCCAGGAATGGATTAAAGCAAAACAGAGAAACTGAAGGAAGACAGATATGCAGCTCCGCAGCCTGGGTAGAATGTGACAGCATATCTTTGTCAGGTTGTTTGGGGGCTAAACGGCCACATTTGGAAGGTGTGCATTTTGTTTTGGAATTTTGAAATTTAGTCATCCTGTGCCCGAGTCCTATTTGTTAAGTCTTTGCACCTGTCTAATTCAATTTACCCAAATGAAACCATATATTTTTGAAAACTAGGCATTTAAACTGCTAGTATGTTAACTGTTTCCATGCAATAATTTTACCACCAGCAAAATTAGTAGTCATTTTTTGGAGGTTTTCTTCTCACACACACATAGTACTTCAGCTATGAATTTATAGCTCCTGGTATATGTCACTGATAAACAACACCTCAATATGTGTTCAGCTCTGTAGGAACAGTTTGAATGGTCATCGCCATCTTGTTAGAGGCAGCATGTCTAGGAGCGATTCATTGTTACTAAGGGGGCGATTACTTTTTTCCACATAAGGCCAAGTAGCGTTGGAGAGCATTTTTCCTTCTATAGATTAAATCATCCTCTAAGAACTGCATTTTTTGTTTACTCTTATCTTTCTCTAATATTATAATCAATTTAATGATCTGCAACATTTTAGTGTGCAAATACGGAAAAAAACAAAGACAATTTGAAGGGAACAAATACTGTATATTTGTGTCTTTAGGGACAGACCTATCTATTTATACATTCATTATTACATTGATTTACTAAAATGCTTTACTGATCCCTTAAAAAAGGTTGTCCCCGTAAACTGCATTTACACCATAGGTTTATCTATTTTATGCTCTGTTTATGAGCTCTTTATGACATCTATTGTAGAAGGTGCTATTGTATGGCTGTTATAACTGGTCAGTGTGCCTTTTACTGCTGGTGTTTTCAGTTTTGTGCACAGACCATTACAAAACCTTCATTTTTGGGGGATATATGTTTTTATTTTGTTTTCTTACGATATATTGAGGGAAAAAAATGGGGATATCCAAAGAAAAAAACAGGGGAGAGGTACATGGTACACCAAAATAATCAATTTGACAGTGAGCCATTCAGAGATGTAATTGCTTGTATGCTTCGGACCATTGTCCTGTTGCATAACTCAACTGTGGTTGAGGTTTGGGTCACTATCTGATGGCTGGACATTCTCATTCAGGATTTTCTGGTAGAGAGCAGAATTCATGATTCCTTGCAGCCTCTCCTGGTCACTACCTGGCACGCCCCACTCCCCACCCACTTCCCCATCAACAATAGCACGTGTCCCACATCACTGCAGGACAGCTTACCAATGTAAGAAGGACCCCCCACTGACTTTGGCCGGACCTCATACCTGTATCCCACACAAGGGGAGCCCCATGTAGCTGGAGCCATAAAGTTCCCAGGCGTGGTGGTCATCAACTCATTTGTGGAGAACAGTTCAGGCATATAAAATGTGCATTATTTTAAAATGTGGTAACCCTAGACTATGTTTACCTCCATTAATACCTTTATGACAGATGCCTGGATCCAGATTTGTTTTCACCTTAAAGTAGTTCATATTCAGTTGCCAAAAGGCTGCCAACTAGATGGTTAATACCAATTGTTTTGGCTTGAAGTATTTTGAAAATCACGCATATAATCTCACTAATACAGTCCTCTTGTTTTATAAGTTAAATATTAAATAATAGGGAATTTGCAAACTGCCTTGTAAATGTGTACACAAGCTTGATCTAATTAATCATTCGTAAGAGTCTGGATCCATTTAGAGTGAAAGATAACACTTCTGCTCGGTTCCAAAATATATCAGATCCCTTTTCAAATCTTTCCCTTATGCAACAGTACAGGGAACTGGTAAACAGACAGCATTTAAAAAATCATAATATGTATGGTGATATCAGTAGCACCTATCTGACTGAACATGGTGTTTTTCTGGGAGACTGTAGAATATTTCAAACTGGTCACTGGAGCAAAATATTATACCTCATTTACTATCAGGTAAGATCTCATATTTTTGCTTCTAAAGAGTAAATTATTCTGTCCTTTTCTCATTCATAGATCCTCACCAAGCTCTTTATTGTACTAACAATTTATTTAAGTAGTGAGTATTATTCCCTTTTAAACATTGGTCTGGAATTTGTGAATCCAGTATGGGTATGGGTGCATAAGTCTGTCTTTCTATTAAAGTACAAAAAAATCTGTACTTGATACCTCTTTATAAAGAAACCGAGTTCTTAGAACTAGATAACACTTCAAAAGCAGACATTTTAAAATGTGTTTTCTCCCTTATCTACATTCTTTTTTTATAACAAAAATCAATTTATCACCACACCCAAAAATAACCAAATTTCCTATAGCTAAAGTGTCAGATCATTCTACTACCCCTTGAGCCCGTACCATAATCAACAGATAAATAACTTAATTAATCTCACCTTGAGCCGAACCCATCTCTTACCAGATAGCACCCTAATAAACCTAAGATAATGAAAAAATAACACAAAAATTAAAGAATAAATTTAACATTTTTAACTTTTACAGTTGCCCCCCCCAAATAAATAAATACATATATATATATATATATATATATATATATATATATACACACATACATACATACATATACACTCACTGGCCTCTGACCACTATTAGGTAACCCTTGCTAGTACTGGGTTGGACCCCCTTCTGCATTCTGAACTGCCTTGATTCTTTGTGTCATACTTTCTACAAGGTGCTGGAAACATTCCTCAGAGATCATGCAGTTGCTGCAGATTTGTTGGCTGCACATCCATGATGCAAATCTCCTGTTCCACCACATGTCAAATGTGCTCTATTGGATTGAGATCTGGTGACTGTGGAAGCCATTGGAGCACAGTGAATCCATTGCCATGTTCAATAAAACTAGACTGGGATGATGTGAGGTTTGTGACATGGTGCATTATCTTGCTGGAAGTAGCCATCAGAAGTTGTGTGCACTGTGGTCATAATGGGATGGATATGGTCAGCAACAATTCTCAGTTAGGCTGCTGTGTTTAAACAATACTCAATCGGTGCTAAGAGGCCCAAAGTGTGCCAAGAAAACGTCCCCCACACCATTACAACACCACCACCACCAGCAGCCTGAACCATTGATACAAGGCAGGATGGAGCCATGCTTTCATATTGCTTAAGCCAAAGTCTGACTCATCAGACCAGGCAATGTTTTTCCAGTCTTCCATTGACCATTTTTGGTGAGCCTATGTGAATTGTAGCCTTGGTTTCCTGTTCTTAGCTGACTGGAGTGGCAACCGGTGTGATCTTCTGCTGCTGTAGCCCATCTGCTTCAAGGTTCGACGTGTTATGTGTTCAGAGTTGGTATTCTGCATACCTTGGTTGTAATGAGTTATTTGAGTTACTGTTGCCTTTCTGTCATCTCGAACCAGTCTACCCATTCTCCTCTGACCTCTGACATTAACAAGGCATTTCCGTCCACACAACTGCCGCTCACTGGATATTTTCTCTTTTTTGGACCATTGTCTGTAAACCTTAGGGATGGTTCAGGTGAAAATCCCTGTAGATCAGCAGTTTCTGAAACACTCAGACCAGCCCGTTTGGCAACAACAACCATGCCACGTTCAAAATCACTTAAATCCCCTTTGTTTTCCATTCAGATGCTTGGTTTGAACTTCAGCAAGTTGTCTTGACCACGTCTACATGATTAAATGTAATTGAAGTAATTGAACAAGTGTACCTAATAAAGTGGGCAGTGAGTGTGTATATATAAATATATATATATTGTGACAGTCATGTTGGATTGGTGGTGGAAGGGAGGTATGTTTCTCCTAGATTCCTTTCCTATGTGGAGTAACACCTGAACACCTGAGTCTTCCACCTGCTAGGTGATTAATTAAATGAATGAGAGGGTGGATATAAAAGGGAAGCCAGGAGGGCAGGTAGCTCTCTCTGGCTGAGGACACAGAAAGCCTGACTGTGGGAGAGAAGCTCTCCAGCTGGTAGTTAGGGACATCTGTTGTATAGTAAGTGCCGGACAGGCAAGCTATTTCTTTTGTTACTGTGTTATATTTCTTTAGTCCTTGCAACCTTTCTAATAAACCTGACCCTGTGTCAGTTTGCACGAACTGCTGTTTGCCTGGTTTGATTGAAGACAGCGCTTGTCCCTTGACCTCAGCGAGGGGCGATCCCAGACCTACCTCACAATATATATATATATTCCCCCATGCAGTATGCATGCTGCGCATGCACTATGCTATATATATTAGTTATATCTATCCTTGTGGCAGTGGCACAGAGTTGTTTGAGCTCCCCAGATAACGCTAGATTTCAGGATCTCCTTCCATGTGCGCAGGATTCCCTCAATCATGTTAAACGGATGAGAGAAGCTCCCAAAACCTGCACTGGCTGCAGACTACCTGGGGAGTGAGCGGCGACTGCCTCGGCATTCAGGAGGTCTGCCCCGGTCCGTCGAGGGCCACAAACAGGCCGGGACTTCTGTGCAGCCCTCCCGAAGACAAGCAGTTTTAGTAGCTGGGAGAACCAAAAACTTCGGCCCGATCGTGGCCCTCGAGGACACGGAGACGTGTCCAAGATTTACCTAATAATGCCAATTTATTTAGATTTTTTTATTTTAAAGAGGACAAAAGTACGGTTTGCGCAGTTTATTCCCGGGAAGAGATACTATGGTGTCCCGAGAGCCCCCCAAAAAGGCTCCCTGTCAGACGTGTAAGGGGGGTGCGTGAGCGACCCTCCTCTATAAAGTACGCTCTGCATTAAGGGGCTGGGGGGGGTAAACCTGATTAGGTAGTCGATTCCCCCCCACGTATAGCAAGGTCGCCCTATAAGCGGTAATCAGTAATATGCGAAAGCAAGGATCAGACATTTTCTGGAATCCAACGTCCATCTGGGGTGGTAAAGGAGCGAATAAAGACGTGGAAAGTTTGGAAAACTACCCAAAGAACACATGAGGATAAAACAAAATTATTGTTGTGGGACTACAACTCCCATAATGCACCAAGCGCTGTGCTGAGGATATTAATAAAACCTGGCTGGCGTCCTGCCATCAGTATCTGGATTCTGATAGCCCAGCGGCCGAACCCCCGGGGGCTACAACTCTGATCATCCTCGCCTTTAGCTGGCTGATTAGCTCTGTATACCACCAACTTATACCGTGGCGTGGTTGGGCATCTGAAGGCGCAGGGGAGGAAAAGCAATCGATTGGCCGATCAGATCATACCTCTATGTTTCCTCCGACCCGAGCCAGCAGCGGCGGCAGCGGTTTGTCCTTCTCGTTACGCAGCTGACGGCGAGACTGCCTACGGCCTGCGATAATGGCAGAGACAACGGAGTTACAGGAGCCCACGGGAGGCGTGGGGGGCAACGGACTACGGGGTCTCGTAATCTCACCTTCTGCCCTCTCGTCAAAATCTTCGTCTTCTTCTTCGGAGCCGACAGAATATTCGGACTGGTTGTCTGCAAGAGACGTCCCGCTTATATGCCTTTAATTACTATGACGCTAATCACTATCATGCTAATCACCATCACCGATCAAGCGGCTTCATTGTATTTTGAAATGCAATGTCCAAAAATTAGGGGCTGCTTTGGGGCCCTCGAGGCCGATTATTCAGTCCGGATCTACCCTACACATCTTTGACATCCCTGGGTTTTGATAGGTAACGGGAGAAGTGGATGTTTGGAGTGGCCACTCACCTTGGTCCTCCTGCGCGGCATCGTTGTAATTGACTTGTTTCCGGACTCTCTTCCCTTTACCCAGGTTCCGTGCCAGGTCTTCTTGCTGCTGTTCATAGTGATGTCTGAGCAGCTTCTCCCAATAATCCGGATCCACGTTCTCCTCCTGCTTGATGACCTCCCGCTCCAACTCTTCCAGCTAGGAGAGAGAGGGGAGAGGGAGAGAGAGGAGAGAGACCGAGGGGAGAGAGAGGGAGGGAGAGAGAAAAGGGGTCAAGCAGCCTACATATTGCATGTGGAAGAAATCCAGATTCTCAGTGTTCCATAATCCATATGTAGTCCATTACAGAAGCTATACATGTAGCTAATAGACATGGGAGCCGTGGAACAAGCATTCTTTAGTAACGGGAGTTAGAATGTTAGACACTTGTCTCATGTAACTCCTCCCCCTGGCTGCCACTACTGAAAGCAGGAAGCATACTTCAGTACACATGTCGCACGCGCTCAATAGAACTCCTATTCATACTGTATGTATATATATATATATATATAATATATATAATATGTGTGTGTGTATAATATATATATATATATATATATATATATATATGCTATTGACATCAATATACATGGATACATACACACATATATAGTATACGTCCTGCTTAATTGCAGCCCGGGGCGGCATTACCAAAGAAAGATTCCAACACGGACTGGACTGTTCCTTTTACGCTTTAGAACTAGAAATTAATCTAAATTGGGTTTTTATCACATAATTGATGACATAAATCTGCAGCATGGCATGAAAATCATGGAGAAGCTGATGTACGGTTTCTGATTGATGAATGCTTGGCTGAAGCACCTTTGGTTAACATTTGTCTCCGACCGGCATGCACCGATCCCTTGGCCAGATCCTTAGTGGATGGCAAGTTACTCACACACCAAGAATGCCCAATCCTGGCAACGTCACAAACACCGCAGGAACGTCCACTGGGCCGATCAGCTTCCCTCTTACCTTCTCCTCCTCCCGGACCACGTACTGAGCCACCTTGAAGGAGCTGAGGTACTCGTTCATGTTCTGGACCTCCGTGTCCTCCGTTTCGTCCTGATTACGGTCCAAAAGGCGGGCAATGGCCCCGTTGTCATAATGAATCACGCTGCTGTCATCTTCCCTGTTATCGCCGGCTGGAAAAAGAATGGCGGACACAACGGTCACATCCACAGCACTCACAATCAACTCAACTAATTAGGCCCTGGAAGATAAAATAATCTACTAAATTATGAAATACGCATGAAGCAGGAAAACTATTCTGCAACCCTAGAACATGCATAATATAGATGTTCGGCAAGCCAAGGGCATCATGGAAGCTGTAGGTCAACAGCATGCTGAGGGCACTGCAATCGTACAACACAGACTGTGTATCCTTTGCACCCAGGCTCTCTGTCAACAGCCTATCAGCACCTGCTTTTGTGTCAGATGACCATTAAGCGTTCCCGGAAAAAATAACATTTTATAAGACTTGGTTAGTTTTGGGAAGGGTTTGGGCATTCGACGGTACTATGAGGGACTAGGTGGAACAGCACTGTGGAACCGTATTTTTGGCCATTGTTCCAACCGAATCAAGCCGGCGATCCCCAGCTCTCACATTCAATCTCGTCCTTGAAGAGCTCCTCGGTTCCGAATTTCAGGATGTCATCGAGCTCCTGTTTGGACATGGAGCCGGCTTTGGAGCCCAGGCCTGGCCGTACCACGAGGTGGGTCAGCATCATCTTCCTCTTGGCCACCTGAGTGATCCTCTCCTCCACGGACGCCCTCGTCACAAAGCGGTAAATCATCACCTTGTTGGCCTGGCCGATTCTATGAGCGCGGCTGAAAGCCTGGTAGAGGACAGGAATCCACATCAACGGCAAAAAAAAAAGTGACGCGAAAACACGATTCTGGCTAACCTATCACACAACCTAAGTTTAGGTAAAAGGAGAAGCCATCTTGATTCACCTCCTCTGGTCTCACACAAAGCCGTAAACCTGCCGCCATGTAAATACCTGGATGTCGTTGTGTGGGTTCCAGTCGGAGTCGTAAATAATGACGGTGTCGGCCGTAGCAAGGTTAATCCCCAAGCCGCCGGCGCGAGTGGAGAGCAGGAAACAAAACTGCTGGGCGCCCGGTGCTGCAACACAGCCGAGGGAGAGGAGATGGATGATGGAGAGAGAGAAGGTGAGAGGTGGAGGAGAGAGAGAAGGTGAGAGGTGGAGAAGGAGGGAGTAGATCAGATGTTAATGCAATTTGTTTTGTGGGACTCGTGAACAAGGTGCACGGACTCACAGTTAAATCGGTCGATGGCTTCTTGTCTCAGGCTCCCAGTTATCCCCCCATCGATCCGCTCATATTTATACCCCTCGAAATCCAGGAAGTCTTCTAGAAGATCCAGCATCTTAGTCATCTAATGGAAAGAGAGAGAGAGTTTTACACACACTTATCAAATGCTAGGTTTTGCCGATTTTGGTGGACATGTCCACCAACCCAAACCCATCGCACCTCAGATCGCACCGGGAAACTACTTGTGTGAAATTGTGATATCAGTGAATTTAGGGCAATAAACGTTAGAAATAAAGTGGTGTAAGAAGGAAGGAGCAGAGAGAGAATAAAGCTTGGGGAGCCACCTGTGAGAAGATGAGCACCCTATGGCCCTGCTCATTCAGCTTTCGAAGCATCTTCTGCAGGAGAAGCAGTTTCCCCGACGCCTTGATGAGAGATCCTCCCTCGTAAGCGCCGCTGGCCAGCTTGGGGCCCTCCTAAGAGGACGAGAAGAAGACAATTTCCAAGGATAAGACGTTAAGAAGGTGGACTGTCTGCCGGAACATCCAAACAGACCTTTACGCAGACCGAAACTCACCAGAGCTGCCACGGGGAAGAGGAAAGGGTGGTTGCAGCACTTCTTCAGATCCATCATGATGTTGAGCAGAGAGACCTGGTTCCCTCCACCCCGGGAGTTCAGGGCCTCGAAGTTACGCGTGAGGATGAACTTGTAATATTTCCTGGCAGAAGAAGACAGCTTGAGGTGAGCTTATGTGTGGAGAGGGAGTCCGGTGAGAAGTTCGAAAAGCTCTCTCAAATCACCATAGCAACCACTGGAAATATCCCGGCTACGGCGATAGTCTGTACCGCTGTATATTAAAACTCCTGCGGCCGGCCATTTTGGGTTTACCCTCGCCATTCACGATGCTCCCTGACCATAAGAGTGTTATACCCAAGAGGACACGCTGTATGAAACCTTTTATTTTTTGGTCTTGTCTCCAATTGGTGGAGTAGTCGGGCCGAGGGCGCCACCTGCAGGAGACCTGAGATCCGGTCTTCATTATGTGCTCCGGGGGCTACCTCCAGATCTAATTTACTAACATCCTAGGGCTCACGTCCTCACCCAGTCATGACCCCTCAAGGTACCATCTATGATTAAGAATGCCCATCTCCTCTTCTCCTAAACATCCCAACAGGCTCGTACCCCGTGGCCCTATGTTTACAATCTTTTTCCGCAACCTCCTTCTTGTTCTGTTGGTTCCGCTACACTGTTTCTCTTCAACACCCGCTCTCCCTCATCCATGTCCTCAGGTCTCCTGAGAATCTTTCCCTTCTACACCGACCACCGTCCTCTCCCACTCATCCGACTCCCCTTGCGTCTCCTGTACTCTGCTTTCTCTCTTACTTCTGCATGGGGCTGAGCTCCACGCGGACGATAAGCTCCGTCTTGGCCGGCATGTTCTTGAACACGTCGGCCTTGAGTCTCCGCAGGAGGTGGGGACCCAGGAGGTCGTGCAACTTCTTGATCTGATCCTCTTTGGAGATGTCTGCGAATTCTTCCAGGAACCCTTCTAGATTGCTACCGCGAGAGAGAGAGAAGAAAAAGTCACGATGGAAGTCTAAGCGGCACGAACATGCTCGTGGGGACTCTTATACGGTCTGTCAATGTTTAGGTGGACTTACTTGAACCGCTCCGGGGTTAGAAAGTTGAGCAGATGGAAAAGTTCCTCTAGGTTGTTCTGCAAAGGAGTTCCCGTGAGGAGTAGCTTGTAATCGATCCGATATCCGTTCAGCACCCGGAAAAACTGCAACACGCAGGACACAGCCATTGAATTTATACATATAGCGCCAGCATATTCCGTAGCGCTGAAACCTCTAGGTACAGTATAACTCCTACCGGCAATGCTGCCGTGATGGCGTAAAGGGTACATTCACTAAACCCCGTACAGACTACACGGTTTACAACTAGAAGACGGGACCTCTGAAACCGTCCAGGCTTATTTGACTCTACATCTTACGTGCATGAACACCGGGCCGCTAAAACATTGGTCTATCTCTTCTGGGGCAAATATAGAAAAATCTGCACCGGCTCGTGGCTACTAAATGCGGCGCGCTAATAATTATTACAGAGCTGGGCAAGAGCATACCTTTGACTGGTTGTTCTTCAGCCGATGTGCCTCATCTACAACGAGGCAGGCCCAACGAATGGACCCCAGAGCCGCTTGATCGATCGTTATCAACTCATAAGACGTGAGGAGCACGTGGAACTTCACCTGCGCCTGAGCCTGGGGGGGGGAATACAAAATTAATCACAATATTAAAAATATATGCGCCCTGACCACCAACTATCTGCGGGGCCCATAGGAGTTCCTAGCGTCGTCTGACCTTCATCTTGAAGGCCTTCTTCCCGCCCTTCATGACGTTGTCCTGGTAGGAGAACTCGTTCTCTCGGATGACGGCTCTGCTGTCCTTGTCTCCGGTGTACGTCACCACGTAGAAGTCGGGGGCCCACATCTGGAACTCCCGCTCCCAGTTAATGATGGTGGAGAGAGGGGCACTGACCAGGAAAGGGCCTCGCGTGTGACCCTGCGGAGAAGAGGGAGAGGGTCAAGCGAAGCTATCGCCCCGTCTGCATTAGTAAGTAAAAGCGACTAGGTTCATGAGGGAAATGTCCCGGGGTGGGGGTGGGGGGTATCTGATCCACTTGCTCACCCGTGGAATTCCAATGCTGTATTCATGGGTTCTCTCACCTCTTTATATAGACAGTAAAGGAATACTATGGTCTGAATCGTTTTCCCCAGGCCCATTTCGTCGGCCAGGATGGTGTCTGTGCCCTGAGCCCATGAGAATCTCAGCCAGTTCAGTCCCTCCAGCTGGTACATGTGCAGAGTGCCCCCCGTAGCGGACACAAACTGGGGCTGCGCTTCATACTTTACTGTAGGCTGTGGAGGGGAGAGAACGTGAATAATGTGAATGAATGATAACGGTAATAGCCGCTAACACACACTACTACACCGTGACATACACAGCACAGATACAGCGCAGACAGCGGCAGTGCCAGCCTCCCCCTCACACACTGTATACACAGATACAGCGCAGACAGCGGCAGTGCCAGCCTCCCCCTCACACACTACTACACCGTGACATGTATACACAG